>VMDR010002943.1:0-80605 GCA_007922815.1 Macrotus californicus | reverse complement strand
CTTCTTTTTGTTTCCCAATCTCACTATACTCCCTTAAATATCATAACATATATGTTGAAAAATACAGCTTTATAATAATAATGAAGAGTCATTATAATATTTAAGAATTTAAAATGATGCAAGTGTGTACTTATTCCCAAATTTAGAGTTGTATACATTAAATACGTTCAGCTTTTTACATGGCAATCATACCTCAATATAGCGGTTTAAGACAAAAAGAATACAAAGTGATAAGCAGAGAAGTGGCTGAAGAGGGAAGTCAGTTAATCAATAGGTTCTTACCTGTTCAGCCAGAAGATACAAACATAGCTACAACATGTGCTTTAAAATATTAATGCTAAATACTGAAGGGCAGAAATGGAGTGTATAACTTCAAAATGATTAGAGAGAAAGAAAATGGAACAATGAAAATAACTCCACAATTAAAATAACAACAAACTTTAATCCAACAAAACACAAGAAAGGAAGGGAAACAAAAAGAAGGCTGCATCATGTATGGAGATTAAGTTTGGCTTCATGTCACAGACAACTGAAATGACAGTGAGCTAAATATTTAAGAACGACACTGAAGAGCAACAGAATAACCACAGAGGTGGGCGGTCCAAAACACACGTGGGTGCTCCCAAACTCTCCTGAACCCAGGCTCCTTCTCCCTCTCCCCACAACACTCCAGCCCTGTGACTTCTTTCTCTGACAGAAGATGGCATCTGGAGCTCAAACAGCCCATAGTTGCTCTATGTTGTAGACCAAATGAAGAGGGAAAGAAATAAAAGAATGAAAATGTGTACACTGTCCAGTCAGTCCAACTCCCTGTCAGCAGTTTCCCGAAGGAAAGGAAATCAAGGGAAACATCGCATATGCACGTGCACGCACACACCCCTGGACTAGTCTGAGCCATTACCTGGGCCCAGGAGAGAACAACTTCTTTTTCCCTGATCCCGGTTCCCTAACTTCTAGGTTTTTGTGAAACAAAGACGTCAGGTAGGCCAGGCCTTAAGACAGAGATGCAACTACCTATGCAGACTTAATGCCCACCTGACTCAAGTGTGGGGGTCGGGGGACACGTCAACGATGCCTGGAAGCTCACTGAAGCCCGCAGACCAGAGACATGTGTCAGCTCTTTCAGCTTCACTGTGTCCCTTTCCCTCCTGGTGTTATTTTCTGTGTGCAATACCGCTGCCCGACTCCACCCTAGACCATCCATCAAAGCAGCCCTACCTGGGGTCTGTAGCCACCCACCTTTTCCAATTACTGTCCGCACATCCGTAGGTAGTTTATCTCATTAGCACATCAGTACCATAAATTAGGGGTCCCACAGCGGGAGCGATGGAGAATGCATTATGCAGATTGCTTTTTTTAACCAAGGGTTTTCATTCTATTCAGTCAAATCTCTTTCTTGCTTTAGTCTGTCTTCACATTTGTGGTTTTCAAAAGTGCCAACCATTCCTTGGTTGTATCTTCTTTTAACTAGTGTCTTTAAAGGTCTTGTTGATTTTATGTATACTAACTAATCTCGATGCTGTGCCCCCTCCCAACCCAGAATACTCCCATAGTTCCCCTTTGATTTCTCCCTCTGATAAACATGTTGCACCTAATGTATATCTGTGTAAACATGAAGAGAAATATGTGGAAAGGTGTACATCCAACTCTTAATAGTTGTTGCCTCTGAAGAGAAGAGTCAGGTTGGGAAGTGGAGCACAGTGGTGAGGAGCTTCCACTTTTTGTCAATATGCCAGCTTCTGAATCGTCTTAATGTATTCCAGTGGAAATATCTTTTGTGTTCGATGTTTAAAGGGAAGAAAATTAAAAATTTTTTAAATTCTGCATTCCCCTCAATGCTTTTGAGTTAGGCTTTGGGTTTTGTTGTCGTTGTTTTTGGCTGTTGTATTTTCCTTTTTTATTTCTTTGTTTAGGTAGCTGGAGAATTAATTCCCTTCAAGTCAGAGAGAGGGAGACAGAGAGACAGGCAAACTAAGAAGCCCTGTCTTATTTCAGTTATGTGTTTAAAGCTAAGTTCTAGGGTTCAGAATATGAGGTTTATAGAGTTAAAAAAAAAAAAAACAACCATTACTCTACCTGATTTATGGAGCAAAAAAATAAACAAATAAATTCAAGCTAACACAAGCTACAACAGTCATTGTAATACCACCTCAAAGCCTGAAAGAGATTGTGGAAATTACTCTGACGTGAGAATTCAACCTGTGGGGAAAATATGTTCTTTGTGACCAGGTGTTTCAGGCAGACAACTAGATATATCTAGGGTTAAGTGACTTCAAATGGGAAAAGGTCAAGAAACTTCCACACAGAGGTGTAGAGGAAAAGCTGGATTCCAAGCCAGCCTGCCTTGATGTGCGTTTCTTATACAGTCCTTCCTGAATGGGAGGTAAGCTGGTGTTCACTGACTCTACACCTTTGATCTCCTTTTCGCCTAAGAAAGGATCCCAGATAGTCCCATCAGCAGGCTAGAAGGCCCTTTGATGGTGTCACCCAGTGTGTCCCTCTCCCTCTTCTTCCCTGGCTCCAGGCACTTGTGCTCCAGGTCTGGGCTTTCCACCCTCTCTGCATCTGGTGTGGTTCTCCCACTGAGCTCTCCTTGCTCCCCAGGCTGGTCACAGCCAGGGGTAGGTGATTGCTGGAGGAAAAGCCCATGTGGGATCCACAGTCCCTCCCAGGACAGCGTTTGCTCAGCACCGGGAGTTTATTGATTCTTTTATTGTGCCCTTAATGGGTGATTGAGGATGTTTTATTTAATAAGATAATTACTAAATTAATATTTTAGATCCTTAGCAATTAGATTTTAATTTGAGGCTGCAATATGGTAAAGAGTATGTACACACATATATGTACCTTTATTTTGATGATTCTTTTATCGTGTCCTTAATGGGCAATGGAGGATCTTTATGTGGGGAGACGAGCGGGGAGAAAGTGGGAGAACAATTAGCATTCTCACGGCAGAGGCCACTTGGATGGCTGTACAGGCAACTGGAAGCGACATTGCAAACAGGAAGTGTGCTCTTCCCTGTTATGCGTTTGTTTTGTGCTTTAGGTTCTGTTAGGTTACCTTAATCTACAGGGAAAATACTGTTCACTGTTTTAAACTACAAGAACGTTTATCTTAATAAGAAATCCAGAGGTAAGATGGTTCTTCTATAGTTGGCTAGTTGAGTGGGCCCATGCCATCATTGGGAGTATGTTTGTCCTCAGAAGTAGCTCCCCTCACAGTCCTAAGATGCTACCATGGTTCCAAACTTTACATCTGGAGACAACATCCAGTGTGTGAAAGGTCATTGTGTCCCTTGTGTCTCTTTTAAAAAGCAGTAAAATCTTTCCCAGAGTGCCCCCCAACCCCACTCCCACAGTGGTAGACTTCTTTCCTGTCTCCTGTCCAGGTCCTGTGTCCTTGCCTGTGTAACTCAATCTCTGGTGGGAGTGGGGGCGGGGGGCAGTGGAGATTACTAGAATTGTCAGATCTGTCAGGAGTTAGCCTGAGCTGGGGAGAGGGTCACTTTCCCTGCGGTGGAAGCCCCTAAACAAAATTGGGGCTCCTGTAAAAAGAAAAAGAGGGTAATGGATATTGCAGAGACAAACATAAATTTCTGCTTAGAATGATTGATAGCATAGAAATGATAATATCAGTAACAGTGGTGTTTATTAAGCATGTTACAGGGGTGTCCAACCTGCGGCCTGCGGGCTGCATATGGCTTAGGATGATATGAATGCAGCCCAACACAAATCGTAAATTTACTTAAAACATTATGAGATTTTTGTGATTCCATGTCACAGTGTATTTAATGTGTGGCCCGAGACAACTCTTCTCCTTCCAGTGTGGCCCAGAGACACCAAAAGGTTGGACACCCCTGATTGTACTATGTCCTTGGCAGAGAGCTACCTAAGCACCTTCTGTGAATCATCTTAAGAACAAACGTTTTCAATACTAATCAGCTCCAATTTACAGATGAGGAAATAAACTTAGATAATGTAAGTAACATGTCCAAAAAAGTAGGAAGGGGTGAAAATTGGCAGAATCTGTGATCTTAACTACTCCACATCGTACACTCCTTCACATGTGCTAAGAGTCTCTGTCCTTTTAATTCTTTGTTCATTTGCTTCAAGAACACTCGCTCTTCTGAATTTACTGTGGTAAAGCCTGGAGAAACTGCACGTTGTTTCCCACGACAAACACAGCTGAAGTAAGAGGCTGGGTGTGCCAGTTTTCATTCAGGAGACATGATACTGAAGACCTTTTCTACTGCATTCCCTTTCCAGTCCCCAGTGCTGTTTCCTCTGCAGCTTTTCCAGTCCCGTCCCACTCCCCCACCTCTTAGTTCCAGAGAAGAGAGCTGGAAATAGGGGTCTCTGTGTTCTAGTTCTGACTTCCCTTTGCTTTCCCCTTTCGTCACCAGCTCCCTATTATGAGCTGCTCTGTCACCTAAGTGTCACAAAAAATCATATCCTTTCACAATAAGGACTGGTCTGGCAAAACTGGGGTCTCAACCGGGGATACAGCCTGTGACTTCACTGGCATCCTTGTGTTGGCAGAGATTCCTTCTAGGCCCCTGCGTGGGACAGGGCTTATGGGGGTCAGAAGGTGCTTCTCCAGGAAAGTATTTTATTAGACGCGACATTTGGTTGTCTGGGCCTTGCTCCAGGCTACTATTACTTAGCAATGGACTGTAAAAATAGGACTTCACAAGCACAAATTTATTTCTTATTTGAAGCTACAAGTTTTTTAAATTTTTTAAAAGTTTTTATTTGTTGCACACTCTTTAGACATGTTCACGCTTCTGAGAAGGGAGGGTTAAACCTTGCAGGTGAGCCATCTGGTCTCAAACCTGATAAACAGGGGTGAAGTGTTGTATTGAATTTGGATATATCTGAAGAAGCTTCCCAGTCAGTGATGAATCACCTGCATGTAAAGTGTTTAATTACGATTTCTCTGGAATTTAAAACATTACACTCGTGTGCGTGTGTGTATTTTCATGAAGGATGAGACCAAATACTGAGGGTGGTTTTTTTTTAAGTATGTTATTCACTGAGGAGATTGGAAACTGTCATTTTAAAGTTACATGAAGTCTTCTGCCCCAGTAGGAGCAAAAGCTTAAATGATTTCTAAGGAAGTCTCTTAGTGGATAATGGGAAAAATTGGTCTGGTCCAAAATGCTTTGTTTGTCAGTAAGAAAGCAATCGAAGGGACTACCCCAAAGTCATACTGGTCATTAGAATCAGAAGCAAAGCAGGACCCTACCTTTCTACTCCTCAGATCCAAGGACTTTGCCTTCACCCCCGTTACCACCCAATTACTTCGGGCTCGGAGGGGCTCTGTACTTGGGGTTTCATACTCTACAGTCACCGTACTGAAATTCTTAATATTTTTTATCTCTGAATTTCTAACTGAAGTCCAATGGAATAATAGCTAAACAAGTTCAGTTGGTTTTCTGGCCCCTGCAACTGAGGGATTACTTGTTTTATAGATGTCTATAGGCCTATGAAATATTCACACAGAATAAACAAAGATGCTTGCTTGGTACACTAGTTATCAAGTACTTCAGTCAGATGTCAGAGCTGAACTTGAAGACAGTGGTACCTGGGAGGTTTATAGGCATCAAATTTCAAATCTCAGGATGGCTACTCTTCACTCTCTTGCACATGGGCATGTAAGCTGCTTCATCTTTTATAAATGGGAATTTATAGATTGCAGTGTTTGAGAGGCACAAAGCACCAGAAACCAAAACTTTGTAGCTTAGGCGGAACAAAAACAATTGAAGTATTTGTCTGGGAGTGATAGAGATTTGTCTTAAATACTGATGTTAGAAATAATGCATGTAAGAGGGAAGGAGCTCCCGTCTGGAACAGATCATGACTCATGCTGTCCTGCTCACCCGGAGGAGATAAATAATACATTACAATGAAGAAAACAAAGTAAGAAGTAAGAATGTTGAGTGATTTTCTGCAAAGAAAGAACACACATTTTTGGACAGTGAAGATGTGGCAAAATAATGAAGTTTTCTTCAGTGAAAGGCAGACTTTATGGCAGGCTAGCAAATTTGTCAGGTTTTCAAGTTGGTGCTGTTATCTGTGCTGGCATTTTGCTCCGGGGCCCTCAGGCCCTGCCCAGCTCTGTGAGAGCTAAGCAGCGCTTGGGGAAATCCCACCCCGGGACTCCTCAAAGCCTCTGGTTCTCATCTCATCCAGGTTCCTATTAAAAGCTGCAGCCAGCACTGCTCACACAAGCGAGGGGCTGCAGCCCTCCAGAGCTCAGCACCAGGCGGTGCCGCCCGCACCTGCGCTGACTTTCATTTCTTTCCCCTAAGTGTGGGCGGCCTTTTCCACTACCTCCAAATTGAAAAGTTTTTTTACCATTTGAAAAAGAAAAAAAGATCACTTTTTTCTCACCTCCCATAGTTCAGTGCCATTCTACAAGCACTTAGAAATTTTTCTCCCAAACAAATGGAACTGCTAAGTCTTTAAATGTGATGAAGGTGTGAGGAGACAGGTTTCCTTCCTGGAATTTCCAAAAGGCTCTGTTGCTTTTTAATGTAAGTCAGCACATCCTTTTTGTTTGTCCTATCAAACCCAGGTGGGTTGGTTTCAGGAGGACTCCAGTTCATGTTGTTTGTTTAACAAGCAAACTAAAGCTCTCCGTATATCTAAGCTCACATAACTATTTGGTCACTAACACTAACATTGTTTACCGAGCCCCAAAGTTGACAAATTTTGTCTTTTCTGAATACAGTAGAATTCTTATAATATTCCTGCCCGAGAGCAAGTATGTTCCTCCGAAGCCATTTATAGTATAGGCAGAGTGTGTGTGCCAGTGGTGCAGGGCAGGAGGTCATGTTCATTCTAATATATGTTGGACATTAGCCAGCGTTTTGTGCTCAAAGAAGAGCACAACATAGAATGCTATTTTTTTTTTTAGCCCTGGCTGGCGTGGCTCAGTGGATTGGGTGTGGGCTGCAAACCAAAGGGTCGCCAGTTTGACTCCCACTCAGGGCACATGCCTGGGTTGTGGGCCAGCCAGGTCCTCATTTGGGGACCACAGGACAGGCAACCAGACATTGAAATTTCTCTCCCTCTCTTTCTCCCTCCCTTCCCCTCTCTAGAAATAAATTAAATCTTTAAAAAAGGAATACTTTTTTTAAAAGATTTTATTTATTTATTGTTAGAGGGGAAGGGAGGGGGAAAGAGGGGAGAGACATATTGATCCGTTGCCTCTTTCACACCCCAACCAGGGACCTGGACCACAACCCAGGCAGGAGCCCTGATTGGGAATCAAACCAACACCCAACTCACTTAGCCACAGTGGTCAGGGAAAAACACCAAACACTTTTCTGTGTTCCTCACCACTCACAATTTCCATCACTTGTCAAAGAAAGAACTACAAGACTGAAGATGAAATATACTGCACATGTGTTCTGAGGTTAAAAAAAAAAAAAATTTAAAATGTTTTTTAAAAAACCAGCCTTCCATATTATACAAACCAGGAAAGCCAGCCCTAGACCATGAGAGGAAGCTTCTAGAAATGTTGACATGATAAATTATGATTCTGGTCTGACTTGCTTAGTATTCAGGTAAGATTAAAATGATCTTGTAAATCAGTCAACAACTATCTATGAAGCGTTTAAAGAAAAGCACATTGGCCGTGGCACTGTGTGCTGGGAATCTGACACATATCACAGAAGGCTCTTCTCTCTTATCAAAACTTTGGCAGTGTGGAAAATCAATTCATAAAAACAATACACACGTTTCCAGACCTCGCAGGAAAGCGTGCGTGCGTGCGTCTAGGAGACACACAAATCGCCCTGGGACTTATCCTGGAGAACCCCAGCATCCCTGGCCGACTACTGGGTCCAGTGTGCTTAACCAATTGCAGAAGAGGCTTTCTCTGAACGTCTCTGTTCTAACTCCAGTCTGGAATGCCAGAGGCCACGTGGTACATAACTTCAACCCTTCTGAAGCTTCTGGGTGCCAGAATTGGCCACAGCAGAGCCAGTTGTGGGCACAACAGGGAAGGTAGCAAAGGTTATCTCTGATAATCTGTCCCCTCCACTGGTCACCAGCACCCTTCCAGGCCTGTCCCTCCTCCTCCCACTTGGCACTGCACTCCCTCTCCTTAGGGAACGCACCAGATCCCTCCATGGAGAGCTAACATTCTGTGCTAGTATGTTCACTTTCATTGTGACCATCCACAGAGAAACTTGGGAGGATTCCTGGTATCATCTCTGGAAATATAGAGTAGTGAAAAATAGAGGCCGAGATTCAGTGCCAGAGAAACCTGGGTTCAGATTCAGTCCCTGCACTTTATGTTTGTGTGAGAGCTTAGGCGGGATGCCTAAGTTGTCTTCAGTCTTTCTTATTCTATAAAATGAAAAATAGTAGTATTGATCTATCTCACTTAAGACAATTTATGCAGGAGCTTTTTAAAATTTATTTTAAGATGATTGCAGATTTACATGTAAATCTATAAATGCATATGTACTCTTCACCCATCTTTCCCCCAGTAGTAGTATCTTGAATAACCTAGAATATCACAAGTAGGAAATTGACATTAAACAGTCCACCAACTTTATTCAGAGTTCACCATCTTCTCAGGCGTTCATCTTTTTCATGGGCTCGTCTTTCATTCACGCAGCTAATCCGAGGTGTAGATCTGTGTGAGTGCTACCACAGTCAATCCAGGGACAGTTCCATTGCAAGGACCCTTCATGCTATCCTGTTACAGCCACAGCTGCCTACCTCCTGTCCCCACAGCCTCCCTGGCAACCGCTAATGTCTTCTACACCTTCACAAGTTTGCTGTTTCAAGAATGATATATAAATGAAATCTTACAGAATATAAGTTTTCGAGATTGATGTTTTCATTCAACGTAATTACGTTTGGATCTATCCACCTTGTTGCATAAATCAGTGTTCTCCTTTTACTGTAGAATATATTCCATGGTACTTTCCACGAAGGCACTAGAGTCTGTCTAACTGTTCAGCGACGGAAGGACATTTGGATGGCCTCCAGTGGTCTGACTGTACTGAAGAACGCTGCTGTAAACGTTCACGCGCAGGTTTTCGCATGAACATCAGTTTTCGTGTTCCTGGGACAGATGCCCGGAAGTGTAATTGCTGGGTCGTACGTTAAGCCCATGTAAATTTTTGTAGAAACTACCACCCTCTTTTCCTGGGTGACTGTGCCCCACTTTGCACTTCCTCTGGCTATGTGTGAGGGCTCCAGTTTTTCTGTATCCTCACCAGCACTTGGTGTTGTGACCATTTTTATATATTAGCCATTTTGATAAGTGTATAGTTCATTGTGATTTTAACTTGAATTTTCCTCGTTAATGATGTCGAATGACTTTTCATGTGCTTACTTGCCACCTGTATGTCCTCTCCAGTTAAATGTCTTCTGCTCATTTTATAATTGGATTACTTAGGTTTTCTACTGTTGATTTTTGAGAGTCCTTGTATGTTCTATGAATTGGTCCTTGGTCAAATGCACACTGTGAAAATGCTTTTACCCAATCTGTGGCTTGTCTTTTCACCATCTGTCATGGGTTCCATTGCAGAGCAAAAGTTTTTAATTTGATGAGGTTCAACTTGTAAATTTTTCTTTTGTGAATTTTGCTTTGGGTGTCAAGTCTAAGAGCTTTTTGCCTAGCTCTAGGTTCTGAATAATTTCTCCCCTGTTGTAACAGCATTTTTATGGACGAAAGAGAACTGTCTGGGTTTCAGTCCTCGTATCTCCTCAGTAGCTTTTTGTTCATATTGTTCTGTCCTTCTCAGAGGCTGTCTGAGGTTAAAGTTTTTCAAGAAAACTCTAAAGCAGTTCTTTGGTCATAGGTCTTGGAAAAGCCAGAAAAAACAGCTTGCGCTCTAAAGCCACACACTATAAAGATAACGTGCTGTTATTTTACATAATTCTAATGAATGTTTGTTGAGTTCCTACTGTGAGTTAACCAATTCCTAGACTCAGGGAAACAACGATGAATAAGACCAGGTTCTAAGACCAGCATCTTATTCATCTTAGGGAGCTCAAAACCAAGACAAAAAGATGATGTCAGAACAACATGAACACTCACCTACATGGCTTAACTGTAAAAAGGACAGTTTTTTCAAATCCAATAAGCATTTATTGAGCAACAACTGTGTACCAGACATGATAGCTGGGGCTGCAAAGAGACACCATACTTAGGCCTTGCCCTGAGAAGCTCTTTGTCAGTGAGAGAGAGAAAGGTAAGAAACCTCCCCGCATGAGAACATGGTGGTGCAGTGGGAAAAGCTCAGAATCTGAAGTCAGAAAAATCCCAGCTCTGACGCTTACTAGTTGTGTGAACTCAGGCAAGTTACTTAATATCTGTGAGTCATTTTCTCTTAGAAAATGGAGATGTTAATACATTATTTTGAGTTTTGTTTTGTGTATTAAGAGAAAACATGTAGAGAATCTTTCATAGAGAGTCAATATAGATACAAATCAGAGAACACATGTCTGGCTAAAGCAGGGGTGTCAAACTCATTTTCACTGGGGGCCACATCAGCCTCATGGTTGCCTTCAAAGGGCCGAATGTAATTTAGGACTGCATACATGTAACTACTCCTTAACAGTTAAGTGAGAGCTCGGTGCTGCTGCCAGGTAGAAACAAGGTGCTGGGCCGGATAAAATAAGGTGGAGGGCCGGATTCGGCCCTCGGGCCTTGTGTTTGCCCCTGTGGGCTAAAGCAATGTGTAAAGTTCACACATCAAAGTAGAGTGAGCCACTAGACAATACTGACTGGGGACAGAGAGTTTCCAAAAAAGCTCCACAGAGGAGTGAGATCAAAGTGGCCAGAGGGAAAGGTGCAAATGTGTGTTTAAAGCAGGAGCAACAGCGTGGGCCCTACGACTAAAACTGTACCTGTGCCTCGATCAGTTTTGCTCCAAAAAAGTGAGAGGGTATGGAGAGAGCTGGGGCGATAAAAAGCGAGAGATGCAGCCAGGCTCCAGGGGAACCAGGATGTCCTTCCCACCCCTCAGGGGATGGACATTTTGGAAGGAGGTGGTTGCTGGCACATGGCAGTCAGGGACTGTGGATGCTGGATATCCAGCTGCGCAGGGCACAGGGACATTCCTACCCAAAATTCCTGCCCTTGTTGAGAAACTGGGTGAGGTGATGGGTGTGGGTGGTGTGTGGAGTAAATTTGGTAACAGTGGTGGTAATGACATAACAAGAATGGCAATCACAGCAATAAGGGCCCTCACTGCGTGCCAGGTCCTCTGCAAAGCACTGGAGATGCAGCGACTCCCTAAGCCTCACAAAACCCTGATGGGATACATGATTCTTATTCTCATTTCACAGATAATGAAACCTGCAGGTCAAAACACTTGCCCCAAATCACAAAGCTAGTAAGTGGCAAAGCAAAGGGTAGATAGAACCCAATGTGGTCTGATTCCAGAACTTGCTCACTGGAGCTGTACAGCTTCCTATAGATTCTTAGTCCTGGATATACAGAGTAAACAGTATTACTGGCACCTCATGGCTCCCAGACCAATTAAATCAGCCTTGGAGTTGGATCCCAGGCGTCAGCATTTCTTTCAAAGCTCCCTAGTTAATTGACATGGCAGCCAACTTAGAGAGCCACTGCCCTTCTTCAAGTCCGGCAGAGGCCAGAGTCCAAGTGTTTGATGCAGTGAAGAGAAGTTATCATACTTGTACTTTAGAAGGAACGAATCCTAGTTCTGGCAGGAATGAGGAGAATAGGTCTGAGGGGAGAATAGGTCTGAATAGGTCTGATTCACTAAAGGCAGGAAGCCCTGTGAGAGGGCCCTTGCAAAAGTTCTGCCAAGAGATGCTGTGGGTTTGGGTGAAGATCACAATGGACATGCACAGCAGGTAATTAATAGGAGGGAAAGTCAACAGAATTCGGTGATCAGTGGATGGGTATGAGGTAGAAAGAAAGAAGTGCAGGATGGTTCCCAGGTGTTTCACCCTCATCCATTGTCCATGGATTTAGGGTAAGTTGTCTTTGCACTAATGAAGCCCCCAATAGTCAACATGCATGGAGACTACAGAAACAACTTTGGTTATTTGGGAAGAGAGGGCACATTTGGTTGGGGCAGGGTCTCACAAAGGCATGGAAGAAGACAGAGACTTGGGTGGCTATGCAGACTCCAGGAGGAGGTGCCTGAAGGGTAGTTGATAAAACAATCTGAGCTTAAGTTAAAAGTCTCACCTGAAAATAAAGAGTCAGATAAACAGTCATTAGCACGCAGTCACCCATCTTGGTAACATAAATTAAGATGTTCCAGAATACCCTCTGTTTGCATGAGCAGGCATCTGGAAACTTCACGACTTTTCCAACCCTGGCAGCCTGATCACTCAGGCTTCAGTCTGGACTTGTTAAAAAATTTCTCTTTAAGTCAAGCCCATTTTCTCTTTATCCTATTACAAGTTCCTTTAGAAGTATGAAGGGCGCACATAACTATGTGTACTGTAATCCATTAAAAGTGTCCCCTTATGGACCCTGTGTTTCTGGACTTTATTTAATAAACCACAACCTGGAGAATCCCTTACAAGGCACGCTTCAGTTTGCAAAACCCTTTTCTATATATCAAGTCATCTGATTCTAATAAAAACTCTTTCAAATAAAGGAAACTCACACTCCAATTGCTGAGATGACTTGACCGAACTGACCCAGTTAGTAAGGGGGACTCAAGTTCACTTCTAAGTCAACACTTCTCACCAGTGGTGACTGGCCTTCAGCATATCCCTTCCCACCACCATCACCACATCATCAGACTCACAGACTGTGGACTCTGATTATTTCAATACATTTCTGAAAGGCTGGTGGAAACTCTACCAAGGGAAAATGGAAATTCCTAAGAATTTAGCTAGTTGTTCAGTGTTAGATTGGGCTACCCCACTGGCTCAAGGCTCAAAGAAGACTACATGGCATTAAGAAATTCTTCCATTCCTTCCTGATTTAATGTATGCATTGTGATCAACATTTTGTCTCATGTATATCGGACAAACCATGCCTAAGGCAGTTCTGTAAATGCCAGGGGTATTCATTTTAATTCATTTGTGCTCTCTCTTTGCTAAAGGTCACAGTTAACCAAAGAATGTGGTATACGTGAGCAGTCTGAAATTATTAAGTACCTTGGAGATATGCTGCTCTGATCTCTGAACTGAAGAGTCCCCATTTGTTCTCCAAAAACAAAGAAAGATGAGCCAATTGACACTGTATACAGCCTCAGTTGTTTTTGTGGAGAGCAATTTATTATTATTATTATCTCTCGTCTCAGGTAGCTGTCATCTCCCCAGGGATTTGATGAATAGAGCATGTAAAAGTGTGGGCATCAGTGAGTTAGCCAGCGACCCAGACCTATTGGAAGATCACATCTCCCTTCTCAGGCCTAGTTGAAAATTTGAAGTGTTAGCAGTAGGATACCCCAAACAGTAGCCTTTAACACAAATTATATTTTGATCAGAAATTTAATACTAAATGTATTCAACAATGAAAGAAATATATTCACAACTCAAAATCTAGTTATTTCTTAAGATTTTAAGTTCCTTACAAGCTTTATTATATTACAAATATGGTAAAGTTTAGAAATAATGTTAAGAGGCCTTTGATTAATGAGTGGTCTCAAATACAAACTAGACCTTTTAGATATTTTAACCTGCATTCATAAATATAACATCTTTAATTATGTTATACACAGTTCTTTCATTCATATTCTATGGGTCATGCCCAGTACAAGGAAACGTAGGAAATGCAGTCTGTATTGACTGAATTCTAGTTTTAAAAGGAAAAATTGGGCACTAAGGGAACATTAGCAGCCTATGCCCCATCTGTGTTGCCTCTGAGGGGTGAGGCCAAAGCTGATCCTCCCAACCTTATTTCTTCCAGCAGCCCTTGGGTATCCAGGACCTCCTTTGTAGTTACTGTGGGAGCCTCAGGCACATACATACTTGGGATATGGCCCTGGGCTCAGTACAAGTTTCCTGGGTGACCACATCTTTTGGATGAATTGTTAATGTAGTGATTGGAACTCCCATGAAAGTACTGCTAAGGGATGTAATTCCATCAAATATATCAACTCTACATAATGAACTATGTTCATCATGATTTTCCTCAGAGATATCTCTCTATATAGTTTTGAATGTTGAGGATTATCAAACATGTCCCTCTGTGAACCTCTGTATTCAGAACCTTGGTTAGGGGCAACTCAGGAAAGGAAAATTAGAAAGTCAATGTGAGGTCAAAATTCCTCACTTAAAAAATTAAAAAAAAACTACATCAAAACGTTTTTGACAAAGACTGTTTCTGCCCCCTTGGCTCAGGCTGCAGAAAGAAAGTTTTCGCAGACCATGGTTGAGTTAGGTTTGTGGCTGTGTTCACCTAACAGCAAAGCAGATCTGAACTCAAACAATCAGCTTATGTCCTTAAAGGTCTTCAATATTTCGTTCAAAGATCACATTTCCAAACTACTATTTACCTTGAGGGATTTTTCCCCATAAATTTGGCATGGTACTTGAAAAAGTTATTTCTTTTTGATAGCTTAATAAATCTGTAGTCTTTTCTGTATAAATAACCCGAGCTCAAATGTAGGAAGGAAAACAAGGATGACTGAGAAACGCCAGAGCAAAAACTTAAGGGTAAAGGATAATAAAACAACCTACTTTCCTCTCTTTTATCACAAATTAGTCTTTATTCTTAAAATAAAAATTATTTTCCATTTATACCTGTAAATTCCTGAATCTATCTACCATGTGAGGAATTAATTTTGTTTCAAACATACCTTTTGTCAACACCAGAATAAGCATTTTATATTAGAGAATTTTCAGAGGTTTTGCTACTCTTTTATAATTTTAAGTATCGTAATAAATAAAGTTTTCAACTCTTCTCTGTAAAAAAAATAATAAATGAATCACTTATTTCTACATCAAGCTAGAGATAGGGAGCCATTACTTCTTATGTCTTATTTGGTTCCCTTTGGGTGGGTGAACATGAGCACTCGGGCTTTTCCTGCATTCGGAGCCCTCTCTCCCCTCCGGTGGTTAGCACAGAGAAGGACAGCTGGTCAGTGCCAGGAAAGAGGTGAATTTAGCTTTAATTCTGGATGGATGTCAGGGGGTCTAGAAATGACTCATGGCATTGTCTGTGTGAACCTATTTCAGTTTTCTGAGAAGAGACTCCAAAAATTTTCATTAGATTCTTAAAGGTATCTGTGACCCAAAATAGGTTTAAAATTGTGGTCTCTGTTCTGCCTGCGGGAGATGTGGTGGAGGCTAGGAGAAGGGGCATGAGAGGAGTATGGGCTGTGAGCAGAAAGTGGGCAGCGGTCCGTGCAGTAAGAGCTGTCCCACCTCAGGGGCACCTGCCGTTCTCAACCAGCCTGGGCCCCTCAGTGACGTGTCTCCGCTTAGTGCTTCAAGGTCTCCATTTGTCAAGTGGATACGTGGGGCAGGAAGATGCCACCTAGCCCTGATTTCTTCAGACGTGTATACTGAAGTTTTAGCTTCCCGAGGACAGGAGCTCCCTCTCCCTACAGTGTGCCTTCCAAATAGTAAGTGTCTCATAAAGGTTTATTGAATTGAATTAAGCATAAGAATTAGATATGTCTCATACTGTGCGCTTATGGGGTCATTTGGGATTTATATAAAATCCTGTTTCTCTGTTTAAACAAGTGAAATTTCCCTTGGGTTTCAAGTGTTGTACAAAGTAACAAATTCAATTAAATCTAGCAGCAAAAGTCCCCATAGACAAAAAAGCACATTCATATCCACTAGGGAAATCTTTTCCTCTTAACTCTGTACGTGCTAGATCACCTTCCTTCCAACTCTTCTATTAACCTAAAGGCATGGCCATGTCCAGAAAGAAGAATAACCAACAGCAAGTGGGCATCTTTGATCTGCTGAGATTTAAATTGAGGGATACTTATATTACTTCATTATTGGTTGTAGTTGATCATTAACGTGATACATTCACCTAACGTTACACATTTAATTAGCTTTTGCTCTTACAGTTTCTTTTCTTCTAAGAGTTCATGAATAACCTCTGAATTAAATATCCTAATCCAGAGTAATTGATAAGGAGAACAGAAACAACAAACAGAAGGAAATTAAAAGGGAAGGAAGTATATATAATCCAAGTGCTTTATCTTATCTCCTGGGCTTTTACTTATTCTGTTTGATGTTACCACAAATATTTGCTGAGCACCTAGGACAGGCTCTGCTCCAGGCAAAGGAAGTACAAGGGTGAGTAAGACAAGGATCAGGCCCTCAACCACCGGGGGAAGGGGGGGGGGGGATGGCAGTGACTAAAAGCATGGAACTCCTAGAAGCAGAGAGTAGAGTGTGTTTCCTGGACCCCAGGGGAGGTGGGGGAGATGTTGGTCAGAGGGTACAAACTTCCAGGTATAAAATGAGTAAGCTCTGGGGATCTTTTGTGAACATAGGTAACAAGAGTATTACATACTCAAGAAGTGCTGCGAGAGTGCAGCTTTAATAGCCTCCCCAAGCCACAGCCGCGCGGTAATTTTGTGAGGGGTGGACGTGTGAACCAACCTTACTGTGGTAAACATTTGCAATATGTACACGTATGCAATCATCACATTGTACACCTTAAACATATATGTTGTGTGTCAGTTATATCCTAATAAACCTGAGGAAAAACATAGGGTTTATCCTGCTCACCTTCAACCTCAGTATGTTGACTCTGTTCTGAGTAGCTCATGTTCCCCACCAGCTAACCCCATCCCGGTTGCCAAGCGCACACAGACTCTGGAATCCGTGCGCTCATAACCTGACCTCCTAAAGATCTCAGGTAATCAGATTTAGCTCCATGACCAACTGCTAATGAGAATCCCCTCCCTGCCCACCGCACCCAGTCATCCCATGGGCACGATGCCTCTCCTGGAAACTGCCTAGGAAGCCCTCTTCAGTTTGCATGGCCAAGAAAGGGTTCTGGCCTTGGGCAGCAGCCAAGAGACATTTTAATGTTTAGTGGGGTAAGGTCATAGGAAGAAGAAATGAAGACTTTGTTTAAAACTGTATTTGCAGTTTTTAATTCCTATTTAAAATTAAAGCAAATGTTCTCATTGCAATAAAAAGAAAATCTAAATGTCCAACAATAGGGGGATAGTTCAATAAATATTGATACCTGTGTATATTAAAATACTATGTAGTTAAAACCTTTAGAAAAACATTTAATGTGGAAAAATATACACTACATGATAAATTAAGGAAAAGAAGCGAATCACAAAACAGGATATACAGAAGAGTTGCATTACTGTGCAAAGTGCATATGTGAATAGAAAAGGATTGAATTATAATGTCAAAATGTTGTATAATGAGATTATGAGTGGTTGTTATTTCCTTTATACTTTGATATATTTTCCAAATTTTCCAGCATAAATATGTGTTGCTTTTAAAGTAATCAAAAGATCAAAATTGCTTTAAAAACAGGGAAAGAAACTTTTTCTGAAGCCTACTCAAATACCAGTAATCTTTAAGAAATCGTTGCTTTTGAAGCTCACATTTGATTTCAGAAAAAAACTGGAGTGGATGTGGGTTGAGGCAGAGGGAGTCAAGTTACAAAATCACTTTCCCTCTTTCTTTGGGAAAAATCCCTCAACCTGCGGAGAATTCTTTACTTATACCCTGGTGTGTCCCCTTTCCCTGTCCCTTCCCATGGGAGAGGGTTAGCAACACCCCCACCCCCCAAAACTTACAGTTTTAGCCCTTTCATCCCCCAAGGGCCCAATTTCCACTGTGCCTCCTTAGTCTCAGACCCCACAGGGAAAAACCTCTTTTAGTTCAGAGACAAAGATATGCATCTTCTGGAGGTAAAAATAAAAATTAAAAATACAGATACAGAAGCCTTTGGGGGTTAAATGTGCCTCTTAGAGGTAAACAGCTATTATGCAAGGTGGAAACCTCCCAGGCACCGCTGACTGCTTTAATTCTTCTGCCTGCTTTCCCGAGAGCTACCTTGTGCTCTGAACTTTCAGTGCCTTTCTGTAAACTGAAGCATCTGCCCAAAGACTCATCCCACAGATGACAGAACAAACATGTCCCTCTGTTTTCCATTACTCCTAATCTAGAGATTAAGATTTAAAGACATGCCCCAAAGGAAAATGTGACAAAAGGGTACGGTGTCATTTGTTTAGTCAAAAACTAATTCCAGCAAAAAAAGACCTGCCCTCCCAGTAGGACATCTTGCGTTAGACATGTGCTTGTGACCTAACATCAGGTACAGAAATATTTCATTAGGGGTTAAGTTTTTTTTATGATAGTATTTCAGGATGAATTTCTTCCTGACTTGTTCACCTCCTAGTCTTAACTTTCCTCCTTCTAGGCATGTAGCCAATGATTGATTTCGGCATTTTTCCTAAAAGCTAGCTGTTAAGGATGGACATTTTCCATAAACTCTGAGTTTATGTATTATCAGCTCTGGGCACAAGAGCGTTTAAGAGGGTTGCTCTTTAGAACAGCAACAACAAAAATCTCCAGCTCTAATAGGGATAGATTCCTTAAAGTAATATTTTAGATGCTGGAAAGTTGAGATGGAATGAGTATATTTTGAGCAATGGGATCTCTTGTACTCCTTCAAAACACATTCCTCTCTGGAAGCTTCCAGATCTGCCAGAAAGCCAGGACTCTGCTCCAGATTTGGAATCAGAAGTGCCCTGAGCTATTTTTCCAGGGGTGGGAATGGATTTGAGTTGACGCAGTTCCTGCCTTGGTGGTCCAGTTTGTAATCAGTCATGGTCATTTGTAAGACCAAGAGTGCGCACCTAGTTCCATCTCCTGAGGGGCCCTGGGTACCCCCACATTTTCCAGGGACACTCCAACATTACCTTTCTCTTAGTATGGTTTTCCCTCAACTTTGACTTAATCATGATGTAAACTGTATGTCTGGCCAAGGGAACTGGGTGACTTAGGCTAGTCCTGGAATAAGCACGTTCTTTGTTAGGTAAGCTGTCCTGTCACAGACCTTTTGGGGTGGCCAACGTAAGATCAACCAAACAGCAGGAAGTCTAGTAACTCCTATTAAGAAAAAACGCTGAGATTTGTATTTTTTTCATTTATCAACTCATTACACAAATATTAATTGAGAGGCTACTATGTGTCATAAATTGTTCTAGGTGCCCTGACCAGTGTGGCTTAGTAGGTTGGGCATCATCCTGCAAATGAAAAGTTGCCAGCTCAGTTCCTGGTCAGCGCACATGCCTGAGTTCTGGGCCAGGTCCCTGGTTGGGGGTGGTGGGTGCAAGAGGCAGCCGATCGATGTTTCTCTCATACATTGACGTTTCTCTCCATCTCTTTCTCCCTCCCTTCCGCTCTCTCTAAAAATAAATAAATAAAATCTTTAAAATAAAAACAAATTGTTCTAGGTGCTAGGAATTCAGCAGTTTAGGACAGGGGCTGGTGAGAATAATATCCCTGCTTTACTAGAATCCCTATCTACTGAGGGAAAACAGATGGCAACAAAATAAACAAGCAAAACACCAGGGTTGGCAAAAGTAGGTTTACTGTTGTTTGTATAGAAAATAACACAGTAATTAATAAATAATAATACAAGAATAAGCTCTGTTTTGCATACTCACAACTATAAACCTACTTTTGCCCACCCCCCACCCCACATGTATACATTAGTTGGTGACAATAGCTATGAAAAAAATAAAGTGGGGATGGCTCAGTTGTTTGGAGCATCATCCCATACACCAGAAGTTGTGGGTTCAGTTCCCAGTCATGGCACATACCTGGGTTGTGGGTTCAATCCCTAGTCAGGGCATGTATGGGAGGCGACAGATCAATGTTTCTCTGTCATGTCAATGTTTCTCTCTTTCTTCCTCTGTCTCTAAAATCAATAAACATAACCTTGGGTGAAGATTATAAACAACAAATAAACAAATAAATAAATAAAAGAGAGAGAAAGAAGAAGGAAAGAAGAAAGATTAAACAATATTTGTCTTGGAGGTCAGGAGGGTACTACATTTTAAATGCAATGGCCAGGGAAAGGTCACACTGAGAAGGAGACCTTTGAGTAAAGAGTTGCAGAGGTGAGGAAGGCAGCCATGCAGGTATCTGGGCAAGGAGCATTCCATGAAGCAAGAGCAGAGGTACAGGAGCCACAAGGCAGGAGTATTCCAGGGAGGAGGCCAGGGCAGCTCGAATGGAGTGAACAGGGGACAGAAGTGGGAGAGGTCAAGGGGCAGGGCCACACTGGTGACGTCGGGATTTAGTTTTTGCTCTGAAAATGAGGGAAGCCAGTGAAAGAGTCGGACACACCCACTTTAACAGTGTCACTCTGGCTTCTGTGTTGAGCATGGACTGCAGGAAGGCAAGGGCAGAAGCCCAGAGGTTAGATAGGAGAGTTTTGCAAAGTCCAGGCCAAAGATGGTGGTGAATTGGCCAGGGTGGTGGCAGTAGAAGTGGTAGGAGTTTTAAAGCCGCTCAACTAAACATGCCATTTATTTGTCATCACACCGTAATGACACAGAGAGGAAAATGGGTGTTGTTCCTTGTCCCCACGCCCAACTCCAATAGGAAAGGAATATGCTCATTGATTGAATTAATTGTAACATGAGTGTGAAGCATTGGTCAAAAGGTTAACTACTACAAGGTCTGTGAGTAACTGTAAGTATAATTTTCCGTAACAAACGTACAAGGAGTAACTATAATGTCTCACATCCAGTAGGTCAACAACATCATATGCTCAAGGTTCAGGGTAGTGTGACAATAAACCACTGTAGTTAAAGTAGAGTGTCACAGGAAATTTCTTGCAAATAAACGTTTTTATGATGACAGAAAACAGAGAAGACATAAATCCAGCAAGAAAACATCTTCATTCTAACCTGCCCCACTGTACATATTCTGAGTGGCTTTAAGGTAGTTGTTTATAAACAGATTCCACATTCTGTTCTTTCAAGGCTCTTCATTCTGTGGCTGATTGAGTCTTGTTGTCTTTGTCACCAACCCTAACACTTATCCAAGGACAAATCAAAGAACCTGGGGCTCCTACTTCTTAGCTAGATGCCTATGCCACATCCAGCCTTACGAAGCTCTCCCCAAACGGGGGGTAATGATCATTCGACAAACTGGACTTTATCTTTGGGAATTCCAGTTGGGGAAGTCCGAAGGATTTGAACAGCTGGCAGCTGCGGAAATAGAGGAAAGGGAAAGGTCGGTGAAAACACATTACTGGGAGGGGGCAGCGGTGTGCACAACCACTGTGAATCCTGACCAGCCCGGAAGGCCAGTCCATCCGAAACCGCCCCACTTCGGTCCCTGTTTCCAGATTCCTCTCCTGTTGCCTTAGGAATCCTTGCTTGAGGCGCTCTGAATGAGTCCGGCTCCTTGCAACTAAAAATGCCTCCACACAGGCTGAGAAATAGACAGAGTACTAACTGAGCCCCATTTCTAGTTTATGATGGTAAGATACTTTGAGGGGAAAACAAGGCCTTATCTTTAAAATTTAACCTCACTAGCCAATGAGCTGTACGTTAGGAACGATTTTCTAGGAGCGTTGTAGGCTTGCTCTCAGACCCCAGTTCTTATTCCCACAGTGCCTGTCTCAATGTCTGGCCAGAAAAAAAGTTTATGGCCACCATGGAACAGAAGAAAAATTTTTCTTAAGCCCTGTAAGCAATTTAACTATACTCTTTAAATTACTTTTCATGAATCACATGGCCTTCTGAGTAAGACTGTTTACTGATAGCCCATTCTTAAATGTGATAAATAATAAGGTTATTGCCTACTATTTACCAGTGTTTAGTATGGGTCAGGTTCTGTGCTATTGTAATTCTCACAACAAACCTGGAGGCCGTTCTTAGTCACTTCTATGGAGGAGAGATCCGAAGCTGAGAGAAGTTTCATGAGATGCTTGAGTCGCCCAGCTAGTAACAGCCAGGCTTTGAACTCAGATGTGCCTGTGGGCCACTTCCCTCCCCGCCACCAACATCAAAAATCTAGGGGAGCGTTGACAATGGCTGTGTGGGAAGGCAGAGTCGAGGTTAGAGAAACATGGATGAGTAATTGTCTGGAGTGGTGACCCTCTGGGTACAGAGCTCGTGAGAAGCTGAGACACCACTTCTCTTTGCTGCCAGCCCATATTTAGTCTCAAGATGCCTGAACCCCATGATGAACAGGCAGACAAGCAGGAAGTTAAGGACAAAGGGCACCTGGTTAGGGCCAGGAGGGCTCTTCAGATTATACTATTCAGATTTCCCAGACGTTTGTTAAGATTCATCCATATGACTGTGCTGTAATCTAAGAGGTTAGTTTCTCCTCTGACGGCGGAATCCTTGAGAACACGTTAACACCTACACCTACACACAGACCGCACTTCAATAAACGTTCCGTCGTGTTCGTCTAAATGCCTCTCAGCCGTTTACATGAGAAAGCCCACACAGAATATCATAAAATACAGCTAAAGGTGTTTATTCCTCAGGGAAACCATCTTGCGTGATTATGCTTTTATGAAAATAGCAAAAACGACACAAAAGGTTCCTTGGCTCTGGGTGGCTAATTAGGAGCCTGGATTCTTAGTTCTCAGCTAACATTCCAAGATGTTAAATTATTCATAGATCACTTCCCCAGATTCAAAGGCAGAGTGCAAGCCCAAGATGACTTCCCAGGAAAGCCAACACTTGTTCACTGTGCATTTGGCTTAATTAACTGAGAAAATGGGATTGTACATTTGCTCAGGAAAGCTGTGAGGCAGAAGTTCAGTAGGTAATATAAAACACAGCCCCCACTAACTGCTCTGTCCCCTGACACCTTCCCACAGCGGCCCCCCTGAAACACACAGGACAGGCTGTTTGCGTCAAGAGCAAAGTGGGTGCTGGGAGAACAAAGCGAAAAGTAAATAACCTACAGATGATGCATCTTCACAAATAGAAATGAAGCCCCTGAGATGGAGGGAATGAAAGGAGCCAGTGTTTGTGTTACAAAATAGAAGGGCACACCTGGGGAAACTCTGTCAGAGTAGCAGAACCAGCCCTATCCCCACGGGACATTTCCTCCCACCCCAGCTCCTTCCTGGTGAGCGTCAGAGTTAGCAAAGGAGAGCTGGGCTTTTCAGAAAAGGTTGTCATGACCTTGGGTTTTAAATAGTCTTCCTGAATATTTTCTCACTACACCAGCCACGTCCATGGCCTCTGTGCCATTTCCACCCCAAATGGGTTAACTGTGGTTCTGTTTTGACACTACCCTGAGTTAAAATCCGTGGGTTTGAGGTCAAAGCCCTCATGACCCCGCTCCACCCCAGTTTCGACAACTCACTAGAACACTTCTTAGAACTGGGGGAAGGAATTCGCTTCTGGCTGGTTTATTGTAATGGGTGTGCACAGGGCGGGGCCTGGAAGGGTCCTGGACGCTGAGCCTCCATGCCCTCGACCCATGGAGTCAAGACCCTCCGCCCTCCCAGCATATCAGTAGGTTCACCAACCCGGAAGCTCCACCCAGCCTTGGTGTCCAGAGTTTTTCCCGGGACTTTCATCGGTTTTCATTATGTAGGCGTATTGATTAAGTCATTGGGTACGTGACTGAAATGCAATCTCTAGCCCTCTTTCCTTCCCTGGAGGCTGTGCTGGCCCCACGTTCAAACTCTCTAATCATGTGGTTGGTCTTTCTGGTGACTGTCCTCTATTCTGAAGCCACAAAGAGGCTCACCATGAGCATAACAAGATATTCCTGTCACTTAGGAAATCCCCAAGCCCCCTCCCCCACTCCAGCCTTGGTAGATGCTTCCCCCCACCACCCCCTTACCCCCCCACCCCCCGCCATGGAGCACTCTTCTTCCTCCTGTCCTGATGGATAACTCTAACCCCTCTCTGACAGTGATAAAGGAAATGAAATCACAAAGCATCTGCCAGTGAAAGATCAAAACCTGCCTTTCTTCTTGTTCGAGGGAGAACTCACTCACCTGTACACAGTTCACTCACAAACCTTTAAGGGGGACAACTGTCTCTTACTCAGTTGATCCTGGGCCCTCGCTTTCTGGTGGAAACTGGGATAATGGGTCAGTTCACAATGGCAAAAAAAAAACACAAAAAAACAAAAAAACAACCAACCAAAGACAGTGAATTGCTCTCCTTTAAAAGGCCCAAACTAGAGAAGGTAGGGAGAGGACTCAGGAAAACCAGGAGTCTAGATTTGAGGAATATTATGTGGGGTACTTCACATAGAGAAGTAGAGGGAAAACAGAACAGAGAAGACAGTTTTAAGAACTGTTCCTAAGAGATAACATAACATAGTTGTTAAGAGACAGAATGTTTAGGTTTATATCTAATCTCCATTACTTACTAGCTGCGTGACCTTGGGCAGCCATTTAATCTCCTTATAGCTCAGGGCCCTAATCTATAAAGTGGGGGCACTAGTAGACCCTCCTACCCTTTGAAGGGGGCTTTACCTCACACGTAGGAAGTGTTACTCATGCTCTGTGGGAAACCCCTCTTTGGCATTTAGTCAAGAAATTGAACTAAAATTTTCATTTTAAATGATTTTTGGAAACCAGACTGACATTCCTGCAAATGTGACACCATGATAAGATAGAATCATGATGTGAACCTTCAAACTGCATCTCAAAGACGACCTGGGCAGGGACCCCCATTACGGAATCTCACCCCTCGCCCAATGTCGTGGCCACACTCAGCTCACAGGAAATCTCTCCATTTGCGGGGTGATCCCCAACAGAACATAAACTCACTGAAGGCAAGAACCATGTATCTGTTATTTATCATTGCATTTCCATGGGACAGCAGGGTGCCTAGAACCTGCTAGGTGCTCAGTATACATTTCTGAATGAGTGAGCGAGTGAACTGATGACGGAAAGAATGAAGGAAGAACCAGCCAAAGGCAGGACAGGAGATGGAAGCGCTGGTGGGTCCTGTCCCCCAAGAGCAAAAGTGAGTCTTGTGGCTGAAGTGGCAGAATACTGTGAGCACTGGACCTGAAGTGAGAAAAGAGTGGTTTCTGTCCCAGCTGTGCCAGTGTTGCGGGCAAATCTTTCATTTACATTCTCTGAGCCTCTTTTCTCACTTGTCAACTCATTTAAAAGGAGATGCTCACACTGACCTTTGGGGTGGCTAAGGAAATTAAGTAATACACAGGAAAGGCCCTCACTCTGCAGAGTTAGTGCATGTCTCTCCACTCCGGGGGGGTGGGGGGGGTCTGACACATGTCCTATCGCCTCCTGTCACCTCCTGGTATTGTACTGAAGGCAGCAGTCCAGGAACCAGGTTTGGAGACATAATAAAGCCATCAGCGATGCCACTCTCCTTATTTGTGACTTTTTCTTGACCCTTCAGGAACTGGTGAACCTAATAATGGGTAAAAGACCTTCAGCCTTGAAAGTTATTTTTAGATATTATCTTTCCATGTCTTATGATAAAATATAGTGGTACCGGAAAAAAACAAGACAATTTTATCGTAGCTAAAGACCAAACCCAGAAAAGAGTAACAAAAAAATGCATGGTAATCGTAAATCAAACATAAAAATTTTAATTAGTGTAAAAAAGATTCTGTGACTTGATTATGACAGTAACTGGTGAAGACAGAAAATGAGCCCTCTGGTATATTTAAGACATGAAATATAACAAATGAAACATCGCTATCTCTAATTTACAAGGTGCTCATCACAGTTGCTGAATTGAGGGACATTATCATTGACTGGCAGGGAGTATAGTCAGTACAAAGGCCAGAAATGATGAATTTGATATGATTCTAATTGACAATGTAAGTGTTAATACATTCTCAATTAATGATGTCACTGGACATTAGCCCATGGAACGGAGTCATGGAAATGTTATGAAGTCATTGTATCCTCAGTGACTCCTGCATTCGCTGGGTTTTCTTTTCCCAAATTCAAGAAAGATAGGCCATCATTTTCTCTTTTCCGAAGTTATCCTACCCTGAGTCCCTTTTCTCATCAATATTTCCCCAGAATATGAACCTTATACTTAACTTGTTCAACATGGGTTTGGACCCATCAAACTCGTGTTTTCTCCTTACTACTACCTCCAAAGCAAGCCGAATTTTCAGCCACGATGGGTTAGTCACAGTCAAATTAGTGCTTAGGATGTTCCTGCACAGACTGTCAAAATAAAGTCTCTAACCACCATTGATGAGGAATGCCGACTGACAGCCGAGGAGACAGACTTTGGCAAATTGTAAATATTTATTCAATTATTATTTTATGAGACTAAAATTGATCCATGTTTCTTAATATCGTAAATTAATTTTCAGGTTTCTAGCCTCCCTTGCGTGGGCTTTCAGACTCCTTGGGAAAGGGTAACGCTGTTCAAGGCAGTTGGGGTTACCTTTGTTAAGGAGTAAATCACTTCCCACCTCAGTCCCACTGTCTGCTCTACTCTAAGGAAGGCCACAAAAGGAGATGACTTCAGATTTTCAGGGTACTGCACGGTTGTAATGCTGGAACAAAGAACGTGTGTGCCGTGCCGTTGTAGCATGAGCTGCCCAAGAAGAAGCGGGAGCTCTGTGCTCCTCCCAGGGTGCAGCTGGGTGTTGTGTGGCATTCACCCTGGATGCCTAGCTCTGGGGGCCCAGAGCTGCAGCTCCAAGGCAGAGGCAGTTCATACAAGTTACCACTCTCAGATGATGTATGTGCGAGGCTCTTTGTTAGGCAATTCATATATTTGTCATGTTTACTAGTACCAGCAACCCTATGAGGGAGGTACTACTGCTTATGGCTACTTTACAGGCGAATAAGCTGTGTTAGAGAGAGTCAAAGTAATTTGCGAAGGTATCACAAGCTCTCTAAGGCTCCAAGTTCTCTCCCTTTAACCACTAGACTGTACTGAGGTCCCATTTAAGACTGAATATAAAAGTGGAAACAAATCCCCACATGCTACGTCACTCGTTCTCTGAACACGGGTCCAACACGTGCTCCGTGTCCTTTTCCTGCACACGGAGTCCCATCTTCTCCCTCCGAAGGATGCCACTCCAGTGATTCTCTCAACAAACAGATATGCTGCTATTGCTTCCATCTTCAAACAATTATTTTTTGACCCCATATTTTCCTCAACCTCACATGCCATTTTTCTGTTCCCCTATAGAGTGAATGGATCACATATTCTCACTAACATCCATTAATCCAAGTGGCTTGCTATTCCTTCTGTATTCTCTACTGGATTCTGAGGTTTTGATTATGAAGATACCTTCAACACCTTTTATCTTAGGTTATTTCTCTGCATGGATTGAGCATTTGATTGTAATTTTCCTTTCAAATGTGGATGAGTTTTTTTTATTTTACATTAAGTTGGAATTTAGCAGTAAAAAGGCATGAACTCAGCCTTGAAGGGACAATAGAATTCTGTCGATTTCTCGGCCACCCTCTGCCATTTGGCCAGCATTGCATGGTACCAGAGTCGGGAGTGTGGAGCGATCCGCAGGAAGCTACTCCACCATGGAGAGGGAGCACTCCAAGGAAGGGCCTTGTGATGTCTGCCAAGCATTCGTTTTCTACAGATAGAGCCTATTTGATGCAATACTTTGCTACAAAGTTTACATATAAATTTTCTGTAAATAAAATTATGTGTTACACTTAGTCGAGAAGCTAGCTGGGTAAAAAAATAAAACAGATGAAACAGAATGAGCAAAAAGAACATAGAGGCGCAAAAGAGCATTATGTGAATTATTGTGGATCCCTTTGTAATCCAGAGGATGCTTTTGTGATGAAAGCATTTATCTTTGGTGCAGCTCCAAATGTTCATATGTCACGTGTGCTTTACCAAGAACACCTGCGTAGGAAGGATGGCATTATTTGTTAGTATGTGTTTCTATAGATGTTCTTTTTGTACTACATGAGTCATTTGAAATTCCATAGTGAGCATATATTTGGGAGTTTCTTTTTCAAATGGGGTTTAAAAGCAGTTTTAAATGACTCAGGAAATACAGTACATAGGAAGCAATATCATAAGGTAATTCTAATGTGGTTATTTACATAAACTGAGGTCCCAGCTGTTGGTACGGTGTTCTCAGAAAAGAGGTTGGAGACTGTAGACTAAGAACAAACTCTCTAAGAGGAACTCAGTGTAGAGTTTTGACACAAATGTAAATTGTTGTGGGAAGAAGAAAGAGTGGTAATGAAAGAAGGGGGGTGTGAGATAGGAGGGGGGGAACGGGGTGATAAGGAAGGAAAGCAGAAAGGAAGGTAGAAAGGCTTTTTCCTAGAATGATTACCTTGTCATCACTGAGTACAGTAAGGCCATATCTTATAAAAAAGACATATCTGAGACTAAATTGCTAAATAAAAAGCTGCTTTTTCAACAATTGACAAGTATTAAATGCCATTCTTAACTTTGGATATGAAGAAGCTGTATTTGGCTAATGACATACAGATTATAAAATCTTTGCAAAGTAGACTGTTGAGATGCATTTTCAAAATTCCCACAAATCAATAGGAAAAAGATGGACAGTCCAATTAAAAATGGGCAAAGAGCTTAAAAGCCACTTCACAAAAGTAGGTATTCAAATAGCCAATAAATAATTGTGCTCAACGCATTACTTGAGGAAATTGAAAATTAAAACTATCACAAAATACCAAAACACACCCACCAGATGAAAAAGAATCAGAACCCGGCATGCACCAGCTGGAACTGTGGTGGGAGTACAACTTGCTATAACCACATTCAAAAACTATTCGGCATTCTCTACTAAAGCTAAACATATGCATAGCCTATGGCCCATCAATTCCACTCCTCTCTATATACCCAACAAAATGCATATGTACAGGCACCAAAAGACATGTGCAGGAATGTTCACAGAAGCATAATTCACAGTAGCCAAAATTAGAAGCAGCTGAAATGTCCATCAGCAGTGGAAGAGATAAACAAATCATCAATATTTATAAATACGTCACAGTGTATATTAAACAGTGGAACAGTAAGCAATAAGCACAAACAAATTACTGCTACATAAAAGGGCATGGATGAATTTCAGAAACAAAAGGCTAAGCAACAGAAGCCAGACAAAGAGTAAATATGTGTGACTCCATTCACATAAAATTCAAAAACAGAAAAAAATAGTCTATAGTGAGAAAGGGCAGTGATCTTTGAGGAGGATAGTATAAATGAATGAGAAGGGGTACAAGGGGGCTTTTGGGGGTGCTGGTAATTATCCAATTTTTGATCTGGGCGCTGCTTACATTGGTCTGTTTCTGTTGTAAAAGTTCATCAATCAAGCTATGTGGTTATGACCTAAACTGTTTTCTGAATGTATATTTCAATTAAAAAGTTAATTTACAGCCCTGGCTGGTGTGGCTCAGCAGATTGAGCACCAGCCTGCAAACCAAAAGGTCGCCAGTTCGATTCTCTGTCAGGGCACATGCCTGGGTTGCAGGCCAGGTCTCCAGTTGGGGGTGTGCAAGAGGCAACCAACTGATGATGGTTCTCTCACACATCAATGTTTCTCTCCCTCTCTTTCTCCCTTCCTTCCCCTTTTTCTGAAAATAAATAAATAAAATCTTTTTTTAAAAAGTTAATTTACAAATGACTAGCAAGGGTGAGAGAGACAACCACGTGTGGTCAAGTTCACCATTACCTTCCGGAACTGTGGCATAGACATGGCCCTCCTCCATCTTGACTGCTCTTCCCTGGGGCCCTCCTCCTGGGAGAAGGGTGCTCCCTGCGACTTTAGATGGAGGCTTGGGCCATGCTCAGAACTCTGCCTTTTCAGCATGTCCTTTAACAAAGAAGCCCCACCCTACCACACTGGACTCAGTTTTCTCATGTGTAAATCAGGATTAATACCCTAAAGGCTTGTTTTGAGAATCAGGTGACTGATTTCCGGTCAGCACATAGAGCAATGCCTGGCTCAGAGTGAGCACTAATAAATGCACGTTGGTGTTATTATTGGAGCAGTGGGCAGGGTCTAGATCATGCAGAGCAGTTCAGACCTTGGTAAGAGTCTGGTTAATTCAGATTGTATGGCAAGAATGGCAGGAGTAAGTGCAGAGTAAGAGGCCTACACAAGGAAGGAAGCAAAGGTGATGACCGTTAAATGTGCCTTCCGTACTTAGGACTCAGGAAATAGGGAGGAACATGGTTGCTTTTGTAGGAAAGAGCTTTGAAAGGCCTTCACTGATGCCATCTGTTGGCACCAAACCCCTTGCCAAGTCAGGATAGTATATACGTTCAGCTCCCTTAGGATGCTGCCAGTTATCTGTCATCCTCCAAACCTCCCCCATCCTCATCTTCTTGTCTCAGATTTGACCATTATTTTTCTAGTGGTGCCTTTAGTTAAAAAAAAAAACTCTGAAGGAATGACTGTATGATGAGCAGGGAAGAGGCAAGGAGAGGCCCTGGGTGCCAATAATGGAGAGAAGGTCATTGACAAGATAAGTAGAAAGATGTTCAAGATAATTAAGGCTTTTTTCACACATGCAAATCTTGCCTTGCAAGGAAGTTACTGGTGTAGTCCATAGTATATATAAATAGCATAATGCTGAGAACTCAAAATATGCTAAATAAATACTTGTGAATCAAATCTCCACACAGATCTAATAATTCTTTTTAAAATTATTTTATTTATTGATTTTTTGAGAGAGAGAGAGACAGAAACATCAATTTGTTGATCCACTTATGTATGCATTCATTGGTAGCTTCTTGGATGTGTCATGACGAAGGATAGAACCTACAACCTTGGCATATCGGAACGATGCTCTAACCAACTGAGCTACTTGGCCAGGGCAGATCTAATAATTCTCAGATATGTAAATGTAGACTTGCCAGGCCTTTATAATGGGAGACACAGTGAATGGAGGACTCAGCCATCTTGGAAGAACATAAATCTATTTCAGGCTTAGGTTTCCAAAACAATATTGTGTATGTATGTATGTATTTATTTACTTATTTATTTGCCATGAGTACTATATCTTGTTTTTCAAATGGCTAATAATTGTTGATGCACTAGAGTAAACATTTGAAATTTTTGGAAACTGGAGAATTAGGGAACATTCTACACATTGATTAAGTCTTTCACACACTTCCTCATTATGATATCTCAGTAAGCAGTGGTACTCACAGGAGCCCATTGTTCCATTTTCAGGAAATGTGTGCGATTCTGTCAGCAATTTGAATCTGCCATGATGGGAGTATTTACACATCAGAAAATGGCCAATGCTACACATCAGCCTCGCCTCCAGAGAGCCAGTTGTTACACATTTACCAGCACCCCATTGCTTGGGTTACGGTCCTCATCTTGTAAACTGGGAAACTTAGGCTCAGACAAGGGACATGTCTTCTCAGAGCTATCCATCTCCTTCTGCAAAGTCAGGTTTTGGAGTTCCCCAACCTCAAAGCCCATACATTATCCCTTAAGTCTTGCTTTATAATTTGAAATCATCACTAATGACCCATATCATTAGAGGCATAATTTGAGTTTAATTGAAAAGACTAAATTGAAATTTAAACAATCATTTTCTTACTATGTTATCCTACTATTTTATTATTTAAAAAATTATAAAGACCCTTCAAAAGGCACAAGAGAGGGAAATTTGCTTAATTATGTTTTCATTAATTTTGCTAAACAGGTCTGTTGCTAATGACTGCATAATTTGGTCCCAGAAGTAAAATCACTTGGAATGCTCAGGAAAAAATGACTTCTATCTAATCAGAACAAAGCAGTTCACTGGCAAAAATCATATATTTTTATTCCACATCAGAACACCAGTAACCTCAGAGTCATGATTGGTTACCATGTGGACACCCATGGTAGGCAAAGCTGTGAAATTAGTGATACCAAATGCTGGTTTTCAGGAACTGAAGCGAAATCCTAGGACAGTGATTCTTCAACATTTTCAGTGTCTGGGAGTCATCCTAGACCAATGTAATCAGCATCTCTGGAATGGGATCTGGTCATTGGTATTCTTTTTTTACCAATCACTCAGGTGATTTTTCACCCAAGACCAGTTCCCATCTAAAATGAACTGCTGCCCTTGCCAGTGTGGCTCATTTGGTTGGAACGTCATCCCACAACCAAAAAATCGCGGATTCGGTCTCCAGTCTAGGTACATGAGGGAGGCAACCAATTGATCTTTCTCTCCCACATAGATGTTTATCTTTCTCCTTCCCTCTCTCTCTAAAAGCAATGAAGAAACGTCCTTGGGTGAGGATTAAGAAATGGAATTGTTTTCTTCCTCTTTCACATTGTCATTCAGTTGGGTCTACCTCCTTAGCAACTGAGTACAGACTCTCCAGCTGGCCCCACTGTGAGTTCCGTGTGCCTTCTAACTGCATTGCCTGTGCCTGCCAGCAGACTTCCAAAGAAGAGCCCCTGCCTACCTTCCTTCCACTTGTAGAATAAGGAGATTGCAATGCCTGCTATTGATTAAGGTCTTATTAAGATTAATAAATAATTAAGATCTCATTTATTATCCCTTCCCGAAGATGAATTACCTACCTTCACACTCCCCATTCACTCCCTCTCTCATTTCTTCATTCCTTCCAGCAGTGAAAGGGCACATATTTCAAGTCGGGTAGTTTCCAATTCTGCATCTCTTTCTGCCTCTCCCTTTACTAACTGTGTGACTATAGACAGGTAAGAGACTTTCCAAGCATCAATATTCTTTCCTAAAATATGCAACAATGCCTAAGTTGTACTAGGTTTACAAAAACTAAGTAAGATGTTAAATACAAAGTACCTAGCATAGTGTCTGGCCCATGACATATACTTGTTCATAAAGTGAAAATGTCATCCATTGATTTTTTTAAACAAATGTTTTGGGTGCCACCTATGTACCTAGCATTGTATGATGGAATACAAAAAAAAACAACAACAACAAAGATTAATATGTTAAGGACCTGTCTTCAAAAAGTCTGGAATCTAATAAGGAAGACAAGATGAGCCCACATATTACAGTAAGAGGGGAAGTACACACTTCCATAAAAGAGGTATAGAGACAAGGAGAGAAATTAATTATGGTTTTTAATAGAGAATGGGATAAAGAAGCAAATATGTCACTTAAGTTTTTAATCTACAGATTACGAGTTCCCAGGGATAAATTGTATCCAACAAGTATTTACTGAACATCGACCTTTCCAACCTTTTGCTTGCATCGCACCATGACCTCTGCACTTTAGGACAACCTCTCCTCATTGTCCCTTCTCATGGGATCCATTCCCACCTCCGGGCCCTGGCTCATGACAGTTTTTAATGTGAAAAACTCACCTCTCTCTCCAGACATAAGAACTGATATTATGCTTTAAGACCCACCCAACCTCTTCCTTGAAGTGTTCCCAGACAGATACTGGACCTAAAATAGCCTCTATCCAATTGTAGTGTTCCTCAAAATGAGTTATGTGGAGCACTTTTTAAAATGCATATTCTCAAGCCTTGAACCAAATCTCCTGAGTCAACCTCTGGTGGTAGGAGCCTAGAAATCCGCATTTTATATCCATGATAGAGGATTTCTGTGCACACTAATGTTTAAGAACCACCTACCAGCCCTGGCTGGTGCAGCTCAGTGGATAGAGTGCAGGCCTGAGAACCAAAGAGTTGCCAGTTCACTTCCCAGTCAGGGCACATGCCTGGGTTGTGGACCAGGTCCCCAGTAGGGGGCGCTTGAGAGGCTACCACACATTGATGTTTCTCTCCCTCTCTCCTTTCCTTCCCCCCTGTCTAAAAATAAATAAATAAATAAATAAACAAACACCTACCAGTCTATTTAAGATCATTTGTTTGTGTCGCTGCCTCAACAAGGATGCAGATTTTTCAACATCAAGAGAAGAGGTCTGCAGCCTTCAGCCCCATCACAGTTTATTTCCCTCACCAGCACCTGTCTCTGTGCTGTCTGTACAGTAGGGCGGACACACCCACCGACCTGTGTGTGTGCTCTTATGTATGAGGTTGCCCAGAGGCAATTGAAGGAACCTAGGCACCTCACTTGGGGACCACAGTTGACAGTAAAATTTGTATAGTTTCAGAGAAAAATGATTTATGGGATGAAAATGTCATCTTATTTGTCAAATGTAATTAAATAAAATTTTAGAATGATGATGGCATTATTCTTTGCTTTTAATAACTCACTGGGGTGAAGTTTCGAGAGAAATGAAGGCAAGCTTTGTTTACCCAAGTATGTTGATCTTGTAATGTCTCAGACCTTTTATCACTCGGGTTTACTGCTGCCATAGCGTTTGACTGCCAGTTTCCCTAACCTGTGGGGCGGAGGGGAGTTCCCTCAAGAAGGACTTTCTTTAAACAATTTTTTAGAAGATTTTATTTATTTATTTTTAGAGAGAGGAAGGGAGGGGGAAAGAGAAGAAGAGAAACATCAGTGTGTGGTTGCCTCTTGAGCGCCCCCAACAGGGGACCTGGCCTGCAGCCCAGGCACGTGCCCTGACTGGGAATCCAACTGACGACCCTTTGGTTCACAGTCTGGTGCTCATTCCACTGAGCCACACCAGCCAGGACTAAACAATCTTTTTAATGTCCCTATTTCTCCTGCAGTGATGTTCTTTAACCCAACCTTAATTAAAAAATACAAGTGTTCAACAAGGGGCTCCAGTGGGGACTGTTAAGAGAATGAGAAACTTGACACAGTGCTTTGAGAAGACACATCAGGCAGGTATTGTATCTTGTTAGGTAAGAAAATGGTTAGAAACATGTAAACACCAATTGCTATACACATCTAGTAAAATTTGAATTTCTGTCTTAACCTATTTTCTAAAAAAGGGGAAGTGTTTCTCTGCAATATTGAAAGTTTTGTTTTAATATTTCCGAAGACTGTCAGCTTGTAACTTTGAAGCTAAGAACATTTATCACAGGAAAATTGGTTAAACTATTATTGTAAAAGAAGTATGTTCACTTAAAATATAACTTACCCACCAAGTTTATCAAGGTTATCCATTAACTAAGACATTAGAGATGTAGCTCCAATTATAACCATGCTAAAAAGAGGTATAGCTTCCCTTAAAATCAGGAACAAAGCTAAGGCATTCTTGTTTCTACAAAAAAAAATGCTTTATTTAAAACCAATTTGTAGAAACCCAGTTTTACATCTCAAACCTGGCTAGAAGAAACTTATTTTTATGAAATCCCAACCAGGATGGGTAGAATGTTTAGAAAAAATAAAATAAAAGCAATATAGACTTTTGCTTCTGGCATCGAGGTAAACTAGAAATCACTATGCATTCTGCCTGCAAAAACCAACTATGTCAGAAAACAATAGATATTCTTTTAAACCAATAGAACTGGGAAGGTTTTTGTTTTGGTCCCCTGAAGACAGGAACCGAGGAGGACAGACCACGTTGACCCCTTGGAGCCCAGGGCCTGCAAGGAGTCATGGGGATGGTAGCATTTGACCTGAGCTTGAAAGATGGAACAATATGTACAAGAGATGATAAAGAAAGCAATTTGTGAAAATCAGAATTATATCTGTGGGTCTTATTTCATTAATGCAGTCCCTTCCCAGCTTGTTGTGAGTGACAGTGTGGTTCCGACCTCTCCACATTTTCCTGTCATTGCAACTCAGGAAAGTATCAGTGGGCCTTGCAGGGTTTTGCATGCCCAGGAGGAAACGGATAAACCATGGTCACCATCCAATGAGTGTTGTTGCTTTTAAACATCTCCATCCTCCTCAGTATCCACAAAGGATCAGAAACCAGAATGGTCTCAGACTTGTCAATTAGCAAGAAAAAGAAATGACAACAGAACAGAGCCTACAAAATTCTGAAGGAATTACATTGTGGGACATGCTTACTATCTACAGTCTAGACTTCTGAATCTTTGCAATCTCCTATAAGGACGATGTAATATCATATGTCAGTGTCTGGTGGTAGGGAGGGGTGAAACAAAGATTGAGGAAAAAATCCTTGTGTGTTTTCGCCCCAATTGATTATTCGTGTGTCAGAACATGTCCTTTTTCTAAGTATATTTCAGCAGTTTATACTTCTGCCTTTGAAAAAAATGTACTTGTTGCATCTTTTTTGTTTTTTCATGTATTTAATTGTGACATAATTGGCATATAATAATAGTGTGTAAGTTTGGGGTGTATGTGTTCATTTGACACATTTATGTATTGCTATATGGTTACAGCTGTGGCCTCAGTGAACACCTCTATCACGTCACATAACTACCACTTCTTTTTTGTGGTGGAGAAATTGAATCTAGTGCCAGCAATTTTACAGTATTTGAAGGGTGTAGTATTGAATACTTAATGTTTATCACACAGTATGGTTGGCTATGATCACTATGCTGTGCATTAGGTCCCCAGAACTTATTTCTCTGAACTTACTGGTTTTAAGTTTGTACACTTAACAGCTTCTCCAAAATTTCCCCAGCCCCTGGTAACCACCAGTCTACTCTCTGTTTTTACCAGTTTGGCTTTTTTCGTCCACCTATAAGTGAGATCATATCTAGTATTTGTCTTTCTCTGATTTATCTCACTTAGGATAATGCCCTCAAGGTCCACCCATGTGCTGCAAACAGCAAGGTTTCTTTCTCATGGCTGAGTAATGTTCGTGTGTGTGTGTGTGTGTGTGTGTGTGTGCACGTGCACATGCGCACGTGCGTGTTTGTGGCCTCCACCCCTTCTTTATCCATTGACAGACACTGAGGTTATTTACATGTCTCAGCCACTGTGAATAATGCGGCAGTGAACACAGGAGTGCAGATATCTCTTCGATATCCCATTTTCTTCCTTTTGAATATTTACCTAGTCCTGGAATTGATGAACTATATGGTAGTTCTATTTTTAATTTTTTTGATGAATCTCCATATTGTTTTCTGCCCTGGCTATACCGATCTACAATGCCATCAACACAGGACAATGTTTCCTTTTCTCCACGTCCTCACGACCACTTGTTGCCTCCTGTCTTCTAGATGGCAGCCCCTCCAACAGCTGTGAGGGGCATCTCAGTGTGGTTTTGCTTTACGTTTCCCTGATGTTCACAGTGTTGAGCATCTTTTTATGTACCTGTTGGCCATATGGATGTTTCCTCTGAAAAATGTCTGTTTAGTTTCTCTGCCAATTTCTTAATAGGATTGTTTTGTTTTTGTTATTGAGTTGTATGAGTTCTTCACATATTTTGGACATTAATACTTGATCTGCTATATGGTCGGCAAATATTTTTTCCCATACCGTAGGTTGCCTTTACCTTTTTTTAACGTTTTCTTTGCTGTGCTGCTTTTTAGTTTGGTGTTGTCCCACTTGCACGGGTGCTTTTGCCCACGTAGCTGCTTCATCATTTGCTGTATACGACTCATCGCTGTTACATCATTGGGTAAACTGTACTTGTTCTGATGACTCACTTCTTCTGATATTGATATAACCGCTCTTGTGTGGGAAGCCTGTTATTAAGACTCAAGGCCCCAAATGCCATAATGAAGAAGTCTCTCCTGTGGCATATCAGAATGCGGACTCTAAGACTTTTCACCTTTCCGGATGATTCATTCCAAATGTATGGCCTGGAGACATTTCTCTCTTGTTTACACTTCAGGAGGTTGGGGGTAGGGTTGTAGAGGAAAATACCTCTGTTGGGAAATTCTTCTCTTTTCAACCTCACTCTTCACGCCAAGCTCTCATACATGCTAAGCCTGGCCCAGAATCAATCTGAGGCTCGAAGGGCAGAAAGGCATGAGGAAGAGGAAGAAAATGAGTCTGAGAGTGTTTATTTGCTTAGGAAAGTTCAAGATCTGTTTTACTTTATTATTTCTTGGGGTACAGAATTGGCAGAAGACAAATGATGGAACGTGGAAGTTTCGACTGAACCATCAAGAATATATACTTTCTTTCCATTGGCCCGTCGTAAGAAGGCTTCCATGGAGATTGCTAGTTGCCCCAACTCTTTCCTGACAACCTAGCTCTTTCTAACGCAACGTCTGGGCAATTAACAATCAGATAGAAGGCCTATTGATTTCTAGCAAGTTGTAACAGTGGAAAGACAAATTGCCCTTGTGATTCTATTATTCGCAATGTTTGTTGTTGTTTTTTTTTTTAATCAAACTAGAACCTGGTGGTTAAAGGCATGAGTTTGGACATAAAGTTCCTTGACTCAAATCCTCTTTCCATCCTTTAGCAATTGTGTAACTTGGGGCGAGTTACTTAACCTCCATAAACTTCAGTCCCCCATTTACACAGAAAGGCTGTGATCATTCCTATCTTGGGATTATCGTGAGAAGCAAATGAATAACGTGCTATGTTTACACAGCACCTGCCACCCGGGAACCTCTTAACAAGTAGTAGCAGCTGATGCTGCTGTTAGCAATATGCCACCTAACATCGTCATACTCCTGTTTTCGGATCTTAATCTGCGCTGTAGCAGGAGTTAATTTAATTGCTATCTCCTTAGAAATGTGGGCATGTGGATTTTTCTCGGTCAGCCTTCCTGGGTCAGATTTATTGAAATCCGTTTTAATTGTTGAGAACATAAGGTTCTTGCTGCCTGACCTGGTGTTAGCGCCATCCCATTACCAGCTCCCTGCAGCGCCCAGCACTCAGCACTTAGTAATTAACCCCCTGAGCACTGAGACGCCAGCCCTGGGGCTCGGCCTTCCTGGCACCCATAGTCTGCTGAGCCTTTGAGTGGATGGCTTAGGTTATGTTTCTGGCTCCTGAGACAGAGGGAGCCAACCTTTTATTTTCACTAAAACAAAATGAGCTTTAAAAATGAACTCTGAACTTACACAAATCCCAAACAAGCACATTGGAAAGTTGATGTTCTTCCCTAAGAAGGTGGAAAATCAGATGTAATTATTGACAAAACATGAACATAAAACCATTTAAATACTAACAGCAAGCACATACATTTGTGAAGAGAGAGAGAGAGACATGAGATACACATAAGCCTAAGAAAAATTATAGCAAAAATTACAGGGGTAGGAACTTTGCAATATCATAATACTTTTGGTATTTCTGTGTCAATTATGCTCTTTTTTAAAAAAATGCTCATATACATGTAGATCCAAATTTGCACACTGATCCAAAAAATGTGAAGAATGTATATCTATACACACACACACACACACACACACACATTTGTGTGTGCATATACATATAAATATATATATCTTTATCTATATCTATCTATCTATCTGTCCTCACCTGAGGACATGTTCATTGCTTTGAGAGAAAGAAACATCAATCAGTTGCCTCTGTACATGCCCCAACCAGGAACAAACTTGTAACCTAGGTATGTGCCCTGACCAGGAATCAAACCTGTGACTTCTTGGTGTACAGCGTGACGCTCCAACCAGCTGAGCCACCTGGCCAGGGCAAACTGTGCATATGTAATCAGAGTTTATCAGAGTGGGCAGCAGCCCTGTGTGTACTTCGCAGAGTCCAGGGTAAGTGCTTCCACCACACAGTGAGACAAGCCCCTTGCAGGGGTCCTCGCAGGAGATTAAACGAGGACAGCCTTTGACATCAGGGCTGGTTCTGAATTGTGACTCTTTGCCTTATTATCTTGGTGACTTTGGTCATATTTATACTTCTTTTCTATAAAATATCCCAGTTATGTCCTGACCAGTGTGGCTCACTTGGTTGGATATTGTCCCACAAAGTGAAAGGTTGCCAGTTCAATTCGCGGTCAGGGCACATGCCTAAAGTTTTGGGTTGGCCCCCCAGTTGGGGCACCTACAAGAGGCAATGGATCAATTGATGTTTCTTTGCCCCCCTCTCTCTCTCCATTCCCTTCTCTCTGAAAATAAGTAAATAAAACCTTTAAAAATAAATAAATGAATAAAAAGTAAAAAATAAGTAAAATAAAAAATCTCAGTTACTTCACCTATAAAATATCCTAACATCTAGTTTAAAATATTGCTGCAACCTTTGGAAATAATGCTTGTAAATGGCCTGGAATATTTAAGACACTGAAATGGAAGCTACTACAACCAAAGAGCAGCTTTATGTCAGTACAGATATAAGGAATAGTTCAACTTTTGTTTAGATCTGTGTGTTGTAAAGAACTTACCCTTGCCCAAAGAGGTCTGGAGAACATCCTGCCTAATGAAAGGGTATTATTTGTTCCCCTGGGGGCTTTGGGACAGACAGATACGCTAGCCATGTGATTTCGGGTGAAGGCTTTACGTCCCACAGTACTAGCTCAGCCTCCCAAGGAGCTGGAGACCGAGGTCAGCCACATGGACGGCTCACCAGGTCCACATAACCCATTAAACCTCTGGACACCAAGGCTCGGTTGGCAGCACTCCATGTGTGCTGGCACATGTTGTTGCCAGTTCAGGTAAAGCTGTCTAAGACTCCAGGAGGGAGCAGTTGGGAGCTCTATGATCTGAGTGTTCCTAGACTCGGCTACAGGCATCTTTTCCCTTGGCTGATTTTAATCTGCATTGCTTTGCTGTAATAAACCATAACGTTTACTCATAACTTTATGAGTATAAACCATAACTTTATGCTCATAAACCATGAGTATAACAGAATGCAGTGAGTCCTTCTAGTGAATTATCACTAGACATGATATGACGGTAGCCTTGAGGATCTCTGAACTTGTTATTGGTGTAAGGAGTGAGGGTGACTTTGTGGACTGTTTCCTAACTTTGTAGTCTGGTTTGCAACTTTTCAGTAAATCCACAATTATTCTAAATAAAAGTTTACTTGAAAACAAACAAACAAAAACCCAGAATCCACTAGAATCCACTGTAGCTAAATAAAGCAGAAAAGTGGGCTTAATATAGGATGTTCAGTGAAGGGCTCCTAAGGCTAAGGACCAAAGTCACTAATACCAGGAAACTGACTTCACTAGAACCTCCGGTAGCTCCATCACCAGGGCTTCTTCTGCCTCAGAAACTCAACCCTGCAAACACTGGACAACCATCGCCACTGCTGCTCCTTCACCTGCGCCAGCCAAAAACAAAGCCCTGTTCAGTGTCCTAACCCAGTATCCCTGAGCTGCAAGGGAAGCTGGGCACGGAGTTCCGACATCTCCCTTGAGGAAGGACGATGTGCTGTGGGAGAAGGACAGGAGCAGTGTGACTGAGGGCACGATAGAATAAACCACCGAGAAGAACAAGATTGCAGCTCTAACTTATTCACTCATCATTACAAAGATACTATTACCTCCGTGGCGAGGCACGATGAGCAAATACAATGGCAATAAAAGCTGTCGTTGGTTTGGCATCTGTTATGGGCCGGGCACTGTATGTGCACCCTCTCTGACTTCCTAGTGATCCTGAGTGGGGCTTACTGCTGTCACGCTACTAATGACAAGACCGGAGTCAGGGAGGTTAGATGGGACCAACAGCACACAGACGCCTGTCTGACTGACTCCTTACCCTTCTCCACGAGCCTCCTTTCAGATTAGTACCAAACAAAACACCTGCAATTAGGGAAATGCTTCCACACGAGTGATGTGGGAAAAGGTATTAAAATTTCACTATTTATGTTTAGTTTTCCCTGAGGAATGGTTTTCATGCTGAAATTCCTGTCAATGTCCTGTGTTTCAGGCATAGTTGTAGTCCAAGTGTCTAAGGCCAGGTGACAAGAGGGCAAGAAAAGTGTCCACTCAGACATGGTCACAAAGTGGGGAATGTTAGGTGACTTTAGACACGCAGGGTCATGAGGTTCTGTCTGGCTTTAGGAAGACACCTTCCTGAGGATGGGAAGTTTGGGTCAGGCCATCATCCCGCTGTTTAGCTCCTCATCTGGTAGAGCCTGTCAGAGGCCCCGATGATAACACACAACAGAAAGAGCCCTGACCACCCAGGCCACACGGCTCAGTTGGTTGGAACATTGTTCCTACACCAAAAGGTTGCGGGTTCGATCCCCAGTCAGGGCACATACCTCGTAGGGGCATAGATGGGAGGCAACCAGTCGATGTTTCTCTTTCTTCCTCTCTCCTCCTTCCTCTCTCTCTAAAATCAAAAAACATATCCTCAAGTGGGGATAAAAAAAAAAAAACATGACCATTTTTTAAGCTTCCAACAAGTTTATCATTAGGACACTGTAGACTTTTTACCTTGTCAACTGCCACTGAGTTTTCTGCCAAAGACTGAAAGGACATACTTCTGTGTATTAGCTGAAATATTATTTGGGGAAGGTTATGAGTTCCAAATAGAAAATTCACAAATGGGAGAATAGGAAGGTGGCAGGACCATCTCCTGGTTTGACTTGCCACATATAAATTGCTCTTTCTAATCTTCCTTGCAGATTTAAATAATGTGGACTTGTTTTTGTATAATATGTGTGGTATCAATAGTTCAATACCCATGAACAAAACTTCCTTTAACATCAAAATGAAAGCATACTCCAGTGGTATATTTATCATGCAAATTGGATCATGTGACTCCTCTGTTTAAATCCCTTCAATGGCTTTCCTTTACTTTTAGAATAAAAGCCAAACTCTTTACCACAATGAGGGAAAAAAAGATTTGCTCATCTTTTCTATTTCTTTTGACCTTGGGTTTATAAGCCTGAATGAATTTCCCTACCCAACTCGATGGCAATGTAGATCCAGGAAGTATAGTTCAATTTAGTTAAATAATATTCATTAAGTATCTCTCATGTGTCAAGTTCATGGTGGATGATGGGGCTATAAATTATATAAAACATGGAGAATCATGCAGTCTTGTGAGGGCAGCACTATAAATCAATAGTTACAGAACAGTGAGATACATGCAAAAAAGTGCACTCAAGATGCAGTAGTACAAAGTAGGGAGTGACCGCTGCGGGTGGACAGCCAGGGAAGACTGCACAGAAGTCAAGGTGACGGAACTGGGCCTTGAAGGATAAAGTCCATAAAGCAGAAAAACAGTCCAGGGAGAGAAGCCAGTATGTTACAAGGCCCAGGACCAAGAAACCACATTATAAGAATTTTGTCACCAGGGGCCATCATGCCCACAAGGGGGAAGACAAAGCTGGGGACAGATCACGAGGGACTTGAATATCATGCTGGGTATTTGGTTGCTAGTGTTCAAGGCAATGGTTTTCAACAGTGTTTGAGTCCACAGCCGAGATCTGAATGGCAACACATCAGATTTCAAAAAACATATGAAGATATACCAAACCATATATAAATATATGATGAATATTTATATTGTAATAAAGAGAGGGAGTACCACAATTATTCAGAACGGTAATTGTACATTAATTTACATTTTAGAGATGAGTCTTGAACCTACTTATCCTGGACAAGTTGGCCCCCACATTTGACCCCCAGTGTCTTCTTTTGTTTAACTGAGGTCTTTTCTGGTGACAACAATATGTCCTTCAGCCTGCACAAGGGACAGGATGAATGTGCCTAGAAGGGTCCTGAGGCACCCCTCAAACAATGAAAGGACTTAGTGAGAAAAGATTCCTGCTTCCTCCACCTTCAGAGAGGGAACTCTCAGGCTTTGTAAGAAGACGCCACAGACAGAGTCCAGTTGCCCACGGCAGCGGCCCTTCTTTCCTTCCGCATCTCACTGCTCCACCCCCTCACTGGGCCCCTGCTCCATGGGGGGGAGACAGAACCTTGTCTCAGAGTCTAGGAGTTAGTCCATTTTGTGTATTTTAGAACTATTAAGAGAAAAAAATGGCAAGCCTCGTTTCATGTTCATAAGAACTAAATTTTCCCTTTTTCATATATTATAAGAGGATAGAAGATTTTAAAGGAGGTTGGACAGAAGCCTATAACAGAATGGTTAGGACCTAGTTCGGTCTTCCATCAGCACTGTGTTGTTCTTTGGGTAGAACTGTTTACCTCTCACTGTGGTTTCAGGAGACACACGACCTTTCTCTGGGGCTGGCCTGATGGTAGTGTTGCAGCAAGCTCAGCCACAGTCTACGCTGAATTACCTGACCCTCTCAGCTGCACATTCTCTCTGCTAGACCTCATTATGCAGTCTGTGAATTTTAAAAAGCCTTCCCCTGACTTCTGGTATCACAGGGACTTACTCTAACGCATCCATTTGTTTGACTTCTTAGAACAGATTAGTCCCTTGTTAAAACATTAGAGTCATCTGTAAAACATCTTTTAAAATATTGCTTTTAAGATGTTATTATTATTCAGGTATGGTGAGGCCAGCAGATACATTTCCCATGAGGAGCAGGCACACCACATCATGGTGGCCATGTGGGGAAGCACCAGGCTGGGGGAACAGGGGTAAAACATGGTCAAAGATCTTTGTCGTGGTTTTCTGAGGAAAGGAACTGGCAAGTCAAGGTAAGATGGCTAGACATTGGCTAGTTGGAATAATTTCAGTGGTCCTGGGTTGTAGGTACTGTCCCTAGTTGTCTGGTGCCTGGCCCTGAGGTGATGAAAGCAGGTGGATAGGGGTCCAGAGTGTTAGAGCCAGACAGAGGAGATAAGGGTGAGTGTGGGGTGGTGAAGGAGCATCCCTCTGCATTTGTTAGTTTGCATATGAAAGGCACACTTCCCCCATTCCTGTCTGTAGGAATTGGCCAGCCCTGGCCGGAGCAACTCTCCAGAGTCAGGAAGTTTTCAAAATGTGAAAGCATCAGCAATATGAAAAATGAAAAGGGCATGATTAATACAAACACCTTTGTTATCATTGAGTCCAGTTTAGATAAGGTACAATTCTATGTCCTAAGCTTCCCTCCTCAAAGAAATTATTTTAGCATGAAATGCCTTCTAGAAAGAGTGGGATCCAAACCACAGCAAAGCCAGGTCACAGGTTCCAGGGCTGAGACACACAAGGGCCTTTGCTGCCAATAGCAATAAGTGAAGACCCTGTGTTTCTTTCTGTGTGAAAGGAACATCCGACCAAGTAGCCCACAAAGTCATCCGGACTAAATGAGAGCTAAATGCGTCCATTTTTCATTTCCATTTTCATTTTCAATCTGCAGCAGATCGAGTCACTTGGGTTTTATGCAGCGCTCCAAGAGAACAATGCCAGTCATTGCCTCAAATAGAAATGAATAATCCAGCTGTCTGAGGAGTGTAGTTAGCTTGCATGTACATTCAAGAAATATAACCTTTCTTCTTTCTTTCCTGTATTTCCCTCCTTTCTTCCTTCTTTCCTTCCTTCCTTAGCAGAGGTGGGGAAAGTATCTTGGAAGTTAAAAAGGCAAAACTCTAACATGAGAAGTTCACATTCTTCCTAGGTTTTGCTAGCATTGATGTTGTTGGAGATATCACTCCTTCACTTCTGTGGACTACTTGCTGATCGCCAAGCAGCATGCTAACACATTGCGTACCGCTCACGAGTTTTCTCGTTTTTCACGCACCATCTGTTATGGACCTTAGATGTCAACACACTGTCTTGTCCACATCGAATGAAGCGATCTCATTGGTGGAAACCGTGCAGGTCAATCTACGAAAAACTATATAATTGCACGAACCCATAAAGCATTGCAGTTACATTGTATTTTGGTCATTTGAATAGTCTTCGTCTTCAAGTTCCTGGCACTTTTAGAAATGCCCCCTCTCAGAAAAAGGAAGGAAACCAACGAAACTGATACACTTCCGGAAGTATTTAACGATAATTTATCAGATATTCCCAGTGAGATCGAAGATTCGGATGACTGTTTTGACGATTCCAGAGACGATCTGTAGTTATGATGATTTAAATAACGTGCAGTTTGCCCAAAAACGTGCGGTCCCTGGGGTATGTCTTAGAGATTTCTATGCGGTACGCAATGTGCTAAGAGCTTTACAGACATGACCTCATTTCATCCTCCCAATAACTCTGAGATAGGTATTCTCACTCCTGTTGTGTTGAAAATCAGAAAACTGAGGCTTAAAGATGCTAGGTTACTTGCCCACAAGAGCCCAGTCAGATATATGTATGACAGGTAGGACTCAGAAGCAAGTGCATCTGATAGCACAAACCATATTTCTGACCTCTCTACTGGTGCTTAAAACTTAGCGTGCACAGAAACCGCTGGAAGATGTGGTCAAAATGCAGATTCTGATTCAAGACACTGCAGCAGGGGCCTGAGGCTCTGCATTTCTAACAAGCTGTAGGTGATGCTGGTCAGTGGACCACCTTTTGAGTAGTGAGGCTAGGTCATTTACTGGAATTACAAGAAATTCTTCCAGGAAAGTGAGAATCCCATTCCTCTGAATTCGAAAAGTCAAAATAAATGATGCAATTATGTTTTTAATTTAAAATCTTCATATAGTTTCTAGTGTTACCAAAATTAAAAAAAAAACAGCCCACAGTGAATGTTAAAGTTTTTAGAGCAGCAACACAGTTTTTAAAATTTATACACTTCATATTTTAGAACAGTTTCCATTTTACAGAAGAATTTCCCAGAAAGTGCAGAGTTCCCATATATACCTTCTCCCCACACATATAGTTTTCCCTATTATTACTGTCTTGCAATTATTAGTGTGGGACATTTGTTATAATTGATGAGCCAGTATTGATCCATTATTACTAAGTGAAGCCTGCCGGTTATGTGAGGGCTCATGCTTTCTGTTGTGCGTTCTGTGGGCTTTGATCCTGCCCCTCCTGGCAGGCCCCACGTGCCAGAGAGCCCCGTGTCACCGTGCCCTTCGGTCTCCGCAGCAGCTCCATTTATCATCGTGTGTGCCTTGTTGTTTTTCTTAGGAAAGAAAAATATTTTTGGATACTTGTGTCTCTGTCACAAATCAGAAAATGAAAGATAGACGAGAAAAAGCTTCATATTTCCAGAAAAGTGGATGAGAGCAATCACGTAGTTCCACTTGCATTTGTTGGCCACCCAGTCCCAATTATTTTTTGAGTTGGGTTGCTTCACACAGAACATTTTCCTTCTGCAGCTTTGTCCCCTGTGCCTCCAGCCACGCAGGACAGTTGATTAACACTAGAGCAGGGCACTTCAGCATCTCAGGACATACAGCATTTCCCCGCATTTCCCCAGGTCATCCAGTTCTTGCCTCCTTGTCCCCTGGCAGCTGCTGCCCCTCCCTGCCCCAGATAGCACCATAGTGTCAGTTTCCTCCCACACAGCTCAGCGCTCTCCTAGGGACTGTCTTGGTTCCTTTGGTAAAACATGCAGGATACCCCATTAAATTTGAATTGAATATATTCACTGTATTTATTTATATATCTGCTGAGATTGACTAAAAATACTACGCAAAGTTTTTTTGTTGATTCAAATTTAACCCAGTGTACTGTTTCTGTTTGTTGTTCTGTTGTGTGTTTCATTTTCTCACTAGATTTGGCAGCCTCACCTCTCACATGCCTTCCAGCGGCTCAGTATCACCCCGGAGGCCCCATGCTTCAGCTCTGGCTGGACCTGCTCTGTGCTTCTTCCCACGGGGCCCCCTCCCTCAAGTTAGGGTCCCTATTTCTACTCTAACTCCATAGTTGACTGGTGAAATGTCCCGTCACTTATTTTTTGGCATAACAGTAATAATAGACCTCCCTGCTAATTTTCGCTCCTTTCTGTCTTCCCCCGTCACCAAGACAAACATCAGGACAACGCTTCGTCAGAAACAAATCAGAAACAGAGTGTTCTTCCTGTGGATCCTCCCTTGGTACCACCATTTTTCCCAGACACAACCTCTTATTTTGGGGCTGCACTTTATTTATTTTGCCACATTTTTTGCTGCTACTCATCCCACTTTTTATTTTATGTAACCTTGAAATACCCCCTTTCAGTCCCTCTTTTAGTTTGTTAGGAACAAGGCACTATGCAATTGCCTTAGAAACTCGCCATCTTTCCTGTATCAGGGTCATTTCTGTTGTAACAGTTTTAGAGCCCAAGTCATAAAATATGAATTATTTGCTCAGCCCCAGACTTGATGAAGCCATCACAATGGGATCTATGAGCATTTTCCGAGTGTAGAAGGAGTAAGCCTGCAAACCTCAGCAAGGCAGTGACTTGTTTTTATGTTTGGAGGTCAACAAATGAAGGGACTCCTTTTGTAATGGTCTCCCCCAGAGGTTGTGCAGGATTCAAATGGCTGTTCTGAGCATCAGGGCCCCTGGCCCCCCCACGCTCCCTCCATTCCTCAGCCCATAATGGCTCTCAGACCTTCTCAGGTAAAAAGCATGTGCCAGTCTCTTCCGTCACAGCACTGCTATAAAATTAAGAGGAAAAAGCCAAGAGAACTAGAGGTCATTTTGAGAACTACACAATTCAGGACTTACGACCCGATTTATGAGTCTCAAAGCTGGGAGGCTTGGCAGTCAGGGGTGCTCAGCAAGCACTGTGAAAGCAGGAATTGGGGCACAGACTTTCAGTGTGTGAGTTTTGCCACCCATGGTCCCACTCTGCAGCAAAACTGTCCTAGTGGCGTGGGTACCCTGTCTGTGCGGTGTAAACGTTCTGAAGGACAAGCGTGTATACTGTCCCATCACTTGTCCACTGGAGCGGCCCCACCCAACTGTTCTCCAAAGTCATCTCAGCCTCAAAGGCAGAAAGTAAATTGCCCCCGAGAGAGAACCAGAGAATTTGCCAAACCACGTTTATATTTTTTTTTATCTCAGTTATCCCTATAATCTGGACCAAACGATTTGATGCAGTTAGGTTTTGGCCCATTAAATATGTTAAAAAAAATGCTTAATCAACTTTGGGGTGTTTTTGGTAAACGTTACAGGGAGGTGACGATCACTTGTCAGTGAAAAATTTCTAATTAATTTAATCAAAGCATCAAGAAACACATTTGGGAGGAAAGCTAAACCAGTTAGAAAGATCCCAAGATAGTAAATGCATGTTTACATGTTGACTTTGTCCTTCGACAAAGTAAATGCAAAGTTAAAATTTGTTTGGGAAAATAAAAATTAAAAAATGAAAATAAAGAAAGGCCGAACTGTGTGCCCCAGCATGCCTGTCGTGTCCCGGCTGGCACACCGAAGTCCCTTTAAGGACTGTGCCCTCGAGGCAAGGATCTGATGGCCCACTTATTTGGGCCTCTGGGGTCACTGGGGTTCCAGTTTCACTGTTGCCTCAAAAGTTGATGAATGCCACCTGAGACAGCATTTTTTTGTATATGGCACTATTGTATCAAATTTATTATTTTTCCGGAAATTTTATCCAGGTAATTAAAAATGTGCTCAGAGATTTTAAGCTTGTAAAAGTGATTATTATGAACATTAATTAAAGTCAACTGACTCTATACTAAGTCCCATTAGCAGAAGAGCAGGAAAAACCCTTCACAAATCTGAAAATAGTACGAAGATGCCAAAGAGCTAATGTTCCAACGTGGGAAAGGTTTTTAATTTAAAGGCACCAATTAGGCACCGCCTGCTATTTTCTGCGTCCTCCATGGAGCTTGAAGCTCAGTGCATTTGGAATAGATTTGCCCTGAGTTATGGAATTATGTAATGTCACAGCTAGACTAATTGCTGAAGCAATACAGTCTAAATCTCTCTTGTGGGAAGTAAGAAGGTGAAAGCCAAAGTGAGTGTGTGATTTGTCCAAAGTCACATCTTAGGGGAGGTGGTTCTACAGGCCATGACCAGACTCCCTTTATGCAGCTAGTGCAGTCATGCTGCCTGGCCCACACAGCAGCTGTCCCAGCCTTCTCGTGTGGCTTCCTGGACCGCAGATGCTCGAGCAGCTACACACTGTGCTTCCCAGGCCCCCTTTCAGCCAAGACTCTCACTTGGCCTGGGGAAAGGGAAGAATGAACGGCTGGACTGTCAGTCTTATCCCAGCCTCGGGGCTGCTCAAGCAGAGTTTGATCTGTCTTTATTTTCATTTTTTCCAACCAAATTTTAACTTTGTCTTTAAATTGTTCAAGCGTTTCACAGAGAATTTGTCTCCAGGCAAAATGCTTAAAAGCTACTTTTGAGCCAACATACGTTACAACGGTTGTTTGCAATCACTGAATATTTTAGTAACCTCAGTTCACATTTATTTGAGCAATGTTTTACATCCGGAGCTTTAGGCTGATTCAGTCTCAGAAAGATTCTTTAAAGGTATAAAGCTGTCCACAGTGAACTGAATGGACAGGGTGACAGAGAAAGAATGTCTGCCTCCAACTCTGGCAGATCACTGTTTGGACATGGTGTCAATTAGAGTTTGATCTTTAGTCAAATTCTTAGAAATATCTGTGTGATTGAATGAGGGATCCACAAATGTCCCCAAGTGTGCTGTACCTAGTTGTTGAGATTATTATATAACCTGTAACTTATGGGGTTATGGGGTGTAGCTGCAATAGAGTGGGGGCTCAGCACAAGACCTTTGGGGTGCTAGGTAATTAGCAAAGTATTTAGGTTCAGCAATCCTAAGCCCCGTGTCTCTCCTCTGCTCACATAATCACATTCACTTCAACTTCTTTTCATTCCTGTGACCAAAACATACCCAGTGCATGTGACTGGGGACATCAAGGCATCACGCTAAGGCCTCTGCCGCTCTTGCTCTGGATGCTCTCTCTTCCAGACCCTCTGAAAGCTAAGTAAACATTGTGCCAGCTATTGTGCCTTGAAAACCTGGATGACCGTCCAAACTAGAAACCCTCTCTGGTGACCTTGCATGGGGTTCTGCCAAGCAATCCACGTGAGTGTGACTTGGAGGCCGAGGTGAGCACCAGGTGATTTGGTCATGGCAAAGCCATCAAAGCTTCTAGTAGGTGTGACAGTGGAAGTATCTGGTTTTTCTGGAGCAATGCCAGTGTCTTCTATTGTTCAGCCTGCAGCATCACAGGTGTGAGCAGCAAGCTACAGCAGAAGGGATTTTTCCATTGCAGCTAACTCGGGTATGGCAGGGAGTGTTTCTCTGCTCTTTGTGTAGATTCTGTGGGCAACCAAACTCTTTAGTATGCATCTCTCTACTTAGTGGAGGGGATTACTTTTCTGCCCATAAGAGCCCTGATCAATAGAGTTAGAGTTTTTTTCTTTTGCACCGAAGGGACTGTGCTGAACATTTCACTCCAGTTTGGCTTTAACTTCTGTGTAAATCCCTGATCTGAGTTAAAGCCATCCCATCAATAGGCATTTGCCTAAAATTTATGACCTGGTTATGATTCCCTAATGTCAGTCAGACAACCACTTGAAGAGGAAGGGACACTGGACCCATGGTAATTCTGCTCTAGTTGCCACTGCCATGAGAGTTGGGGTAATTTGGGAGGCCTCTCCAGCCTTGTGAACCTTAAAACAAACAGCCAAGGAACTTTGGAACAAGATGTGTTACCAAGAGCCTGCCTTGCTCATACAAGAGAGGAAGCCGGGAAACCAGTGTGATGGGGTGGCCCCCACCCACCTTGCCAGGTAAAAGCGCTTCTCTCTGACTCTTGTCAACCACCACCCATCACAGCAGCAACGTCGGGGCTTCAGTAGTCAGCGGAACAACTGGCAAAATACATTTATTGGCCATCTGATAGGTACTGAGACACTCAAAGCTGCAGAGAGAAAAAAATGAGACAAAATTCTTGCTCCCAGGAAACTATGTATAAGATGAAAAAGCAGACTCTCTTGATGCATTTAGGCTCTGTGAGAGGAATTCCCAGGAGGAAGAGAGAGATTGGTGTGGAGACTGGTGAGCCAGGGAAAGGGGAACAGGTGGGTCCAGGGAAGGTCAGGGCCCTGACGGGGAAGGCCTCTGAAAATGAAGAGGCATCATTTGAGAGAAGAGGAGAAAGACTCTTCTAGAAGAGGAGAGAGACTTCCTAGCTGGGAAGAAATGGACTGAAAAAGTCGAGAGGAAATAGGAAAAGAGGGAACTGCCGGTGAGTGGATGATCACATGCACAAAGCAGCAAAAATGTGTTCCTTTGGAGAATACAGAGGAGGGGCTTGAACAGAGTCCTAAATCTTGAACTCTGCTACTGCTCTGTCCTCAGAGGAGAAAGGCAAAAGGCAGCGAGTTTAAGGCTTCTGAGTGTCTGTACTCACGACTCACATTCCGCGGCTACAGATACACAAGCACAGGCTGGAAGCCCTCCAATGAAGAACAGGATTACTGGCTATTTCTGCCATTTGTGTATATAAGGTGTTTCCATCCATTTGTTCATTTATCTAGTAAGGACTAAGTACTCAATAGTTCTAATTACATGCTTCTTACAATAGCAGTTACATGTGTCTGGCTGAATGCATACATGTTTGTGGCAGATATAATTACCTCGCACTTTTCTCACTCATAGACCCTTTTGTACTGGGGGGTCACAGTGAGTCCAGTTGAGAGGCTCTATTTCCCAGGCTCCTTTGTGAATGTGGGTGTGGACACATTTCTGGCCAGGAGTAGCTGGATATAGGACCTCCCAGGAGGCTCCTTAGAAGGGCTGCAGACTCAGCCCCTGCCCCCCCCTTTCTGCCGCCTGAAGCATGTGGGCTGTGGTGGAGCCTCTCCTGCTGCATTGTGTGGGCAAGAGGATAACTTCTAAACCCCATGGATGGTGGAACGGGAAGCCCGGGTCTCTGATGACAGCCACAGTACAAGGCAGCCACGTCAGGCCTTTGCTGCCTACCTCCCGTCTTCTTGTTATACAGATAAAAATAAATGCCTACTCCTCTTGTTTAAGCCAACCTCAATCCCTGACACATCATCTCATTTAGTTCTCACTGCGGCATGGCCTCGATGTATGTAAGAGCAGGCAGAGACCATTACAGACAGATGAGCAAATGGCAAGCACCACAGACCTTACTACCTGACAGTTAAGCTCATTTCCAGAGTCCAAGGAAGAAGGAACAAGTCTCTGCATGTCTCCATTAGTCACTTACCAGTCCATAGTAATTTGCTTATATGAGCAACTGAAATCCCTCTTTTCTTGTCTCCTTCAGCCAGGTCCTCGCCCTCTTTTAATCTCTTGTCTCTGCTCCCCACCGAGTTCCACTTCTTTTCTGGCCCTGGCCCTGGTGGACAGCCAGCTGCGCTCTCTGCTCTGCCTCTGGTGGGCTGAGGGAGTGGGAAGAGGAAGCAGGTGTTGGGGCTGGTGTCTGGGGTCAAAATGAGGTCAGGCGAAGGACCTCTAAGTGAAGGGACAAATGGGCCACACAAAGTAGAGGGGATAGGAATGGAGAGGGAGCTGTGGGGGAGCTGACCCACTTGCTCAAGGGGGAAGGGTTAGCATGGAGGAGGCAGCAGAAATCGGAACACAAAGGCAAAGGGCTGGAGCAGAGTCCTGAAATCCTGAATGCAGGAGGACCAGACTGAGGACAGAGCACTTCCAAGTAAGCTATTTGTTGACCCTCTTTTAGTGAAATTGGTTGCATTCTTTGGTTAACAGAGTATTAGTCCTTTTCTCCACCTTGCCACAGGTCCCCTGTTATCAGCCCCGTCTGTCACGGGCCAGACCCAGGAGGGGTGTGGGTATGCACCCCACCTAAGGCAGGAGATGTTCACGCCTTTGAGGTAGTTACTCTTATTGCTCCCATTTATCATATGATAACATGGAGACACAGGAATTTAAATAATTTGCCAGAGATTGCAAAGCTGGCCAGAGGCAAAGGGAGAACTCCAACATGGAGCTGCCTCTACTGCTCCCTTCAATGTCTGATTCCATGTGGGGGACAGTCCACATGAGACGGAGTGAAAAACAGTCTTTGCCTTGGGGGGACTCCCACTCCATCTGGGAGCTGCCAACAATAACTATGGATAAGTCATGCTAAGAGACATGAGGAGAAAACAATCTCATAGGCAGCAGTTTGTGGTCTCTCGTGGTCTGTGAGGCAAAGTCTCAGGGAAATCATCCTCTACCTCTCCTTCTTAACCCATCTGTCAGGGTTTAATTGGAAACCCGTGCTTTCTGACAAGTTTGAAATTTCTTAGCTTATTTACTTCCAACACTGCGACTATTCATTGAATACTTCATGTGCAAAGCACTGGGCTCCATCTTTTCCCAAGGTGTTGGCAAATGGATCAAGAACAGTCCCGGCCTACAGGAAGCTTACCATTTGGGAAGAAAAAAAGAAATATAAAAAATTATAATAAAGGAGTAAAAATTATAGCCTAGCAAATTGGCTAAGAATGACTCAAAGCTGAAACACAGTAGGAATACCAACCTAGTTTGATTTATGATCTTTGCTCTCCATTGTAGGTTGTATCATTCATTTGCTCATTATAGATTATTTATTGAGTCTTTACTACAAACCACATACCACGTTAGGTGCTGGCAGTTCAACAAGGAACAAAACACAGCTTTTGCGCTGGTGAGGGCGGGGGGGTCCCTACAGACCAGGCATCATCAGGAAGGAAGATGGCGGAGGTGGATGTGATATCATCCATAAGGGAGTGAAAATCTATTCTTGGGAGGGGGAGAAAAAAGTCTTACTGAAGAAGTTAAAGTGTTGATAGACAAAAAATAAAATGAATGTAAGAGCCATTAAGTAGCTAGAATCAACAGGACTTGGTGATGGATTACATAAAACCAGGGAAGTAGGGAAAGGAATTTATTTCATGTGGAGATGCACTATTGGGATTTATAAGAAATAGGTATTTGGTCATTCAGATAACCAAAATATATTTTTCATATATATTTGGTCTCAGTCCATAGTTCCTGGCTCTCAGCTCCCCAAACTCTTGAATTTCCTAAGGGTTTAGGATGATAAAGGACCTTTTGCATGAATGAGGTGACTTTTGGAAGCACCTGCGGATGGGGGTTGAGAGAACTTCCAGGTTGGTGAACACACAGATGTGGCGGGAGTGGTGAGCCTGGCAAGGGCATGGACGCTTCGCACCTCTTCCTACGTGCCTTGCCCTGTGCATCTCGTTCATCTAGCTGTTCCTGAGTTACAGCCTTTGTAATAAATCAGTGATTTGGTGAGCAAATAGGTATTCCTGAGTTCTGTGAGCCATTCTAGCAAATTAATTGAACCCAAGGAGAGGGTCATTGGAACCTCCCACGTACACTGGTTGGTCAGGAACATGTGCAAGTGCCTGGGCTGGGGCCGGCATCTAAAATGTGCATGAGGCAGCGGGCGGAATCCTGTAGACTGAGCCCTTGACATGTGGAGTGTTATCTAGGGGCAGATAGCCTCAGAACCGAGTTGAACTTTTAGACACCCTGCTGGTGTCTGAGAATTGCGTTGGGGGAACCCCACACGTACACACTTTGGAATTGTGTCGGGGAGCCCCACTGAGGAGGGGAGATAAAGGAAGCCATCAGGGATGACACATAGTCTGTGTTAATGCCACCTGGGTGACTGAATTCATGAAAAGAAGTCCAAACGCTGAAGGGTAATCAGTTTTGGGGCAACCAAATGATTCCAGTTTTGAACTGTGGTTGGATTCAGAGATGCGGAACTCAAGAAGAGATCTAAACTGGAGAGTTTGGGAATCATCTAAATGCATGGTACAGAGACAGCCAGAAGAGTTGATGGGGCACCCAAGGAGAGAATGGAGTGAGTAGAGGTCGAAAGCCAAAATCCTAAGAACAAAATGTGGGGATGTTTGGTGTGGTTATTAAACAGCATCCTGAATTTGAAAGGTACCATCAGAGTTCAGGTTTTGGGCCCATTTGTGTGTCCTCAGAACCTCAGGAAGTTTGCTACAGTCTCCACCTTTTGGGAGAATTGCTATCATCTAGTGTTTACTAACACACCTCTGTGTCTCCCTGCACTCTAGTGGGGGACTCTAGTGGGGACAGCCCTAATTGTTGGCATGACTTCTAGGTGACCAGTACTTGGCGCTCACCTATGAGGAAGTGACGCAGAGGCACCTAAAGGTGTACCTAGTACCCTTTGAGCAACAGGAGACCCTGTGATGGGGTAAGACCACTGGAGAGCAAGTGTCTAAAGGGCACCTGATGAATGAATACAGGACCAACAGGTGCTGACCCAACAGGGGACCCATCTATTGCGTTCACCGATTCAATTGCATTTCCTTTGTGAGGAGGTATAATGGTGCAGTGGTCAAGGCCTCGGTTCTAGGCAAAATGAAAATGTTCATCGCAGCTCTTGCACATCAGCTGTTTGACCTCTAGCAAGTTATTTAATTTCTGAGCTTCAGATTGTTCATCTATAAATTGGAGAAAATCACAGCATCCCAAATCATAGGGAAGTTGAGGTTGAAATGAGAGGGTCCAAATAAATCCCAGTGCCTGGCACAGCGGAAGCGTTGTTAGCTACAGGTGCTGGACGTCAGCTGTAGCCTCTCCTCTCCAGGCCGCCCTGCACTGCCAGCTGTGTGAAAGTGGAGGTCTAACTATCCCTCCCTTTCAGTGAGCACAGTATTAAGCTGTCATTAGAGCGTTACTACAGGAGGGATTTCCTGCCCCGAATCCAGTGTGATGCGATCTCTGCCTCTTGCTCCTGCTGCATGGCTGTCAGCGGCATGCGTGTTAAGGTGCCAGTGGTTCTCTCCCCAGCGGCATGCCCAGCACGCAGTCTCTTGTCAAGCGTGTACCCTGGACTGGTGATCACCTAACACAGGCCTCCTGACATGGACAGAGCATCCCAGACCCCACAGCAGCCTGCCTACAACTTGGTTCCCGATGCCCCGACTCACCCCTTGCGCTTGCCACCACCCCAGCCTGCCTGCAGTCCCTGAGTTGTTCCCCAAGGCCCTCCAGACATGCACACTGCACTCCCCAGGCTCCAAACTGCCCTCCCGATGAACAGGACCCCAGTTCCTGTGCAGGCCTGCTGCCTGCGCATCTCAGTGGCTTCTGCTGGCCCAGCAAACGCCGGCTAGCTCTAGTCCGGGCAACACAGGAACGTCCCTGCTGCCCTGTGCACTTCTCCAGTGAGCTCTGCATTTAACGTCTTACTACTTTTCCACCCTGGTGCTTGGTGCTCTTTTCAGTCACCCACTGTGCGTGCGGGTATTCACTCGATATGTCGTTACTATGCAGATAGTTACTCTTCTAAAGTTGCTTGGCAACAATTATTCAACATTCAGCTCCTACTAGTTTTTGCACTGAGATGATTTGGAACCCTGAAAAGGGTGTACTATTTCAGATACCTAGCATTGAACTCTATTATTTCTTTGCTAAAATAGCACGAGTCAATCTTAAATTTGTATAACAATAAGACATTTATTTAAGCCCATAACTGCCAACTGAGCCTAGCATTTCTGTGTGTTTCTGTCAGACTCAGATATACGCAGAACACAAAATTAGCAGGAAGTACATTTGTGTTTCAAATTCACTAATCTTCGGGGTCAAGATGCATATCTTGATCAAATAAATTCTGAAAAGGAAAGGATGAGAAACATAGTTAGACTAGATAAACTTCTTCAAATTCAGTGATTTTGTATGAATGTAACAGACATTGCAAAGGTCCTCTAGTCTTTCCTTTATCAGGTATCTTACCAAAAAACTGGAGGCCAGAGGGGAAATGCAAGCCACCCTCAGTGTTGTGCACGGCAAAATCAAATTTCTTGGAAACCTATCAGCATAAAACGGTGCCACAGTCCAGAAAGAAAGGAGTGTTACATGGTGTGACAAAAATAAAGCAACAAGTGCAAACACCAATGTAGCCATCATTCTCCCTCTCAAACAGGTGTGTTCCTGTTATGTATTGAACGAGTTCACGAAATGTTATGAATAGACAGAAACGGTGGAGAATTGGGTTGTGCTGAGAGGGGCTAATTATGCTAAATGAAAAAAAAGCTGTGGTTCATCCTTAATTGGAGTAAAATAATTATTTTCCTATGTTCATGGATACTCTGTATTGTAATTTTAAAAATCCAACATCGTACTCAATAGTTAAATGCCCTTCTTCAATAAGGCTCAATATGCCATGGAGGGGGAGGGTTGTCAAGAATAACAATAAACATCCATGTAAATACTACCCAAAGTATAAAACATTGCCACCCAGGACCCCAGAAGACCCCAAGTGCCCATTCTCCATCACAACCTTACTCCCAGGAGCTAACCGTCCTCCTAATTTTTGTGACTGTTGTTTCCTTGGTTTTCTTTATGGTTTTCCCCCTAATATCTGCATCCTGTACAACATTGTTTGATTTTGCATATTTCTGAGCTTTGTACAAATGGATTCGTACCGTATTTGTATTTGACTTTTCTTTCAGTCGGTATTGTAGTTACAAAAAGCCACAGTTCATTCGGCTTCACTGCTAAGGACTTGCCGTAACTTTTTATCTGTTCTGTTTCTGGTTTGGAGCTGCTAAAGAATTCTTCCATGAACATTCTTGCATCATAACCCTCCACCAGTACCCAAGACCATCTGGTGCACATAGGTAGGAGTAGTTCTGTGGGCTGTGAATATTAATAACAATGATAGCAATAACAATGATAACATATGACTTATGTGTTTACTGAGTTCCAGGTACTGAGCATTTCACATGGATTAACTAATTTAATCCTCACAAAAATCCTTTGAGGGCAAAAATTGCTTCTGGGGAAGGGGGGAGTGGACTAAATCTTTTTTAATCTATAAATTAACATGCTCAAGGTCATAGAATTAAAAAGACGGTATTCAAATCCTTGTCCAGCAGGCCCATGAATAACTGTTTTCATTCAATGTTGTTTTGTCCCATAGAAACTTAACTTTTATTTATGTTGACTAGCCTATGATAAAGTTGGCTTCATTATACCTCATTTTGCTTAAAGTCACAGAACCTATCAATCATGTTAAATAATCTGTAGTTGGCAGCAGAATTTGTACTCAATTACATCAGAATGCAATAGTATTTATAGAGTATAAACATCTTCAAATACATTAGAGAATGTCAAACTGTTTTCCCAAAAGGTCGTACTAATGTATACTCCCACCAGCAGGGTAAGAGTTTCCATTACTTCCTCCTATCTTTGTCAACACTTGTTACTGTCACCTTATTTTAGTCAATCTGGATGTTGTGCAGTGCAGTCTCATTGTGATTTATATTTGTGTTTCTCTCTTGAAAATGAGACAAAGCATTTTTTTTTAATGTTTACAGACCAAGTGGATTTCCTTATTTGTGAATTTCTTGTTGAACTGGATTTTACATCTTACTGACATATAGGAGTTCTTTAGATGTTCTGAATACAGTTAGCCCTTCCTATCTGTGTGTTCTGGATCTGCAGATTCAACCAAGTGCAGATCAAAAATATTAGAAGAAAGTTATGTCATTACTAATGTGTACTGTGTCGTTAAGCCTACAATGGTTGTGTCTGTACTGAACATGTACATTTTTTTCTTGTCATTCTCTAAACAATATAAACATTTATATAATGTATATTAGGTATTATAATCTAGAGATTATTTAATATGAGATGTGTTTAGATTATATGCAAATGCTATGCAATTTCATGTAAGGGATTTGATGTAAGCATCCATGGATTTTGGTATCCACAGGGGCTTCTGGAATCAATTCCCACAGATGCTGAGGGATGGCTGTTAATTTAGGATTTTGCATCTGTGTTCCTAAGTGAAATTGGCCTGTAATTTTCCTTTCACATATTATCATTTGGTATCAGGTATTTTTTGCTGGTCTCGTAAAATGAGTTAGGGAGTATCCTTCTTTTTCTGTTCACTGGGAGGGCTTACATTTGGAATTACTTATTTCTTGAATATCTGGCAGTACTCACCAAAGAAGTTATTTTGCCTGGAATTTTCTTTCCAGGAGTATTGATTCAATTAATTTAATGGTTATAGAACCAGTCTTTTGTTTATTTTGGTAAGCTGTATGTCTTTAAAAATGTGTCCATTTCTTGCACGTTACAAATTTATTGGCTTTAGGTTGTTCGTGATACCGTATCTACTGTAAGAACACAAATAGTTCTGTCCTGTTTCTCACTCCTGACACTGGGCGTGCACCTGCTCTTTCCTCAATTAACTTTACCAGATAAACGTCTGTCACTGTTAAGACTTTTCCAAGAATAAACTTTTGATTTTTTTCATTACTTTCTGTTCTAATCTTTATTTTGTGCTGTTCTTCTATTAAGATGGATGCTTTTCTTAGTAATATGCACCCTTCCTGCTAGACACATTTCAGGCTAGCAATTTCCCCCAACTACTGTTTCAGCTACAATCCATTAATTTTACTATTTCACTAGTGTTCAGTTCCACTTATATGCTAGGATTCATTAGCATTTCTTGATTGAATCATGGGTTACTTGTATTTCTTTATTGATTCATGGGTTATTTGGAATTGTGTTACCTTCCTAAAATATGGGGCTGCCTACTCACTAGCTTCCACGATGGCAATCTAGAGGCGCCCTCCACTATGTGGAGTTACCTTCCTCAGCTCTAGCAGCGTTTCTGCCTTCACTTCTTTCAGCTGTTAATATGCCTAAGCCAGCCGACTTCTGGTTGGCATAACTTTTGCCATCATTTCCGTCAGACTTGTTGTCGTTTATGCTTTGTGTTGTATGCCTTGCAACAGCATACAAGTGCTTTCGTTTTTCAGCCATTTTCACAAACAGCCTTTAACAGGATAGCTCAGTTCCTTGAAGTTGTGATTTCTGACATAATTGGGTTATATCTATGACTTCATTTTTTTTCTACTTATCCTTCCCCTTTTATGTATCTTTTTCTCCTACTTTATCACACTTATTTTTTTTCCTATTTCATTTTCCCCTCTACTAGCTTGGAACATATAGTCACTTTTATATAAAACCATTTTAGCGGGTGTTATACAGAAATGAGTTGTCCACTAGAAATCACATTTACATGTAATCAGTTTCTTCATTCTCAGACCGTCCACACTTAGAGCAGTTACTGCAATCACTGCCCTGCAAACTTATATAATTCTTGTTTCTTTTAAAATCTCTCACTTGTTTAAGCCCATGAAACATAATTATTGTTCCATATGGTAAAGTCCCTTTAGATTAATCGATACGTACAAGCATCTTGGTTCTCTCTTTCTTTCATCGCCTTTCCACTAAATCCAGCACATCCTTTTGAGCTTCCTTTAGCAAGAACCTGCAGGCGGCAACCTGCTCATGTTTGTTGCCTGAAACTGTTGTCGTCCACCATCATTCTTGGGATGTATTGGGTAGGTATAGAATTTGAAGCTGGAAGTTATTTTCTTCTCACATATTAGAGCTAGCCATTCAACTGGCTGTTGAGAAGTCAGCTAAAGAAAAGTCTAGCTGATGTTGCTTTTGAAGGTCAGATGTGACCTTTGTTTTGGCTGCTTTTACAAGTTTTTGCCTTTAGTGTTCTACTGTTTCACATAGATTCTGCTTGGGATAAATGTGTGGAGTGGTATTTTTCACTGATGTGAAAAGTTCTCAGCAATTACTTCAAATATTGCTTCTGCCCCATTATCTATTTGAAACTACTATTGGCTACACATTAAACCCTTTTGCTTCATCCTCTACTCTTTCATATTTTTCAGGCTCCTTTTCTATGGCACATGCATTCTGGACAATCTCTCCTGTCCCAGTTTTCAGTCATTAATTCTCTTTTCAGGGCCATCCAATCTTCTGTTAAGCCCGCCCATTGATTTAGTCATTCTATTTTCCATTTCTAGAACTTCTCTTTGGTTCTTTTTTCACAATGCCTTGTTTCCTGTATTTATCTTCAAACGTGACTTCTGTATTTGAAGAAAATAATTGTTTTATATTATGTACGTGCTGATTCTAAAGTAGTTTTCTGGTAGTCTTTGCTGCCTTTCATTCATGATGCTAGTCAGAGTTTACTAAACATGAGGCCTTTGTGTCCTAGGGAGATTATCTGTGACCCCAGCATCCTCCAAAGCTTGTTCACATGGCAGGTAGCTGGGTGAGTTGCCCAAGTGCAGGTTAAGTGTACAAGGCTCTGAGGCTTAGTCCCTTATTTTGCATAATGTCACCACCCACATTCTTTTGAGCAAATCAAAAAACAAGGCCAGTACGTATTTGAAGAATTGGAAAATGGGCAGAATTCTTGACGGAAGGAGCTGTGAACTCATACTGCAAAAGGGCACAAGCACCAGGAGTGGTGGAGAACTATGGCCATTTTGCAAAGCACCAGCCACATGGAGTTGTCGGAAATGCTGAATAATGAGGAGACTTCTAGGGAAATGGTGAGATCTAGGCTGAACTACGGAATTCTGAACTGGTGAACTGGGTATACGTTAATATCATGCACTTACTAAAGAGGGAAGAAGAGTAAGTTTGATTTTAAATGAATTGAAAAATCCAAATAGAATTTCAAACAGAGAGCTGAAGTTCAGAAATGAGATTTAGGTTTGTGTTATAGATTGACAAGTATAGCTAATATTTGGAGCAATGGATGTATAAAGTAAGATTCCAACATCATTATTTTTTTAAAACAGGAAATAGAAAAATTATAACCTAAAGGAGAGTTAGGCCGTACACAAACCAAGAAGGAGTGGTTTGAAAGCACTCCTACTTGGTCAGTAAAGAATAGTTAATACTATCAAACCTCATAGGAACAAATACAAATCAATTTTTAAAGAGTTGACATATGCTGTATACCTTAAACACATACAGTGGATGTATCAATTATTTCTCAATAAAACTGGGGGTGAAAAGCTCTGGTATAAATGCAATTGCCCCTGAAAAATGATCACTTCAAAGATCTCAAGGTAACATCAAATAAAAATGTAAGTTGTTTTAGTTTGTAATATTTTTTTTAATTCATAAATATTTTCGAATGCGAGTGGAATTACCATTTGATTTTTTCACTTTATAAATGAACTCAAGTGTAAGAAAAATTTATAAACGTGTTTTTTTATCTCCCCAACCATTAAGCAATAAATGAGATTCTCAAGATAACCACAGATTATTTTAAGGGGTCATCAGTTATTACCAAACACTGTAGCAATGCATTACATGTTGTATAACCTATGATACCAATGATAGAGTAATACTGAGCCTGAAAGCTTCTTTTTAACCTTGCATTATAAATAAACAATGACTCAGGGAGAAGAGACATTGAAAAGAATAATCACATGTATTATAAAAGTAGAAATGATTAACCTTTCAGGATGACAATGTAATTAAATAATAATCTTTTGGAAATTTCACATCTACATTATCATGATATACTTATCTGATGACGCTAAAAACACAAGGCTAATGCTTGAACAAGAATAGCATTAAAAGCAAATTTATATATAAAAATATTTTGGCAAAATTCCACTAGTATATCCCGTTTGGAGATATTCTTCCTCGTTTAGCCCAAAAATCAAATCCCATCCAGCAACTACTGTTACTTACCTCAATAATGTACAGTTCTGTTCACTGGTGATCCTCATCTACATGTTACAGAGAGCATTCATAACACCCCCAAATAAAAAAATGTAATTCATTAACACTAGACATTCTCAAAGCGTAAGAGCTGAAGAAATAAGTTTAAAAAACCAATGACAGTTAAAATAAGGGGTTCTGAACTCTCAAGGCTGTGTGAAGCTTTATTGTGCAGACTAAAATTCTGGTTTTCTAGACTTAGTGATACTGAATTGCCTGTTGGGTTTAGTGGCTTCTTGCATCAGCTCCTGCAGCTGTCCTATCTGTTCATCGCGGAAGTCATTAAGTCTTTCTTCTGGTAGGGCAATCCCAAAGCAGGCTTTTTCGGTTGTGTTTTGTCTGTTTTCTTTAGTTTGTTGCCATAGCACTGCTGCATACGCCTAGTAAAAGAGAGAAAAATGGAGATATAGACAAGAAATTAAATTAAGATCTGTACTCACTCATTTAATGTTGGCGGACTTGAACAGTTCTAATTCCCAGTACCTATTTTTCTCCATTGTGAGCCTTCTGCCCCTGACGAAGCACATACAAACCATACCATGGCCATGTCATCACTAGTCACTGATATTTTCAGGATCTTATTTTTAGCATTTTGAGACTTTTAGAAAAGGTCTTAACCTAGAAAGCTGGGCAGAGGGGTGAGAGGTCAACAGGGGGGCTTCAGCAGTGTGTGTGAGCCAACCAAAAATCACATGCAAACTGCACGCACACGAACAGGGCGCTCTCTGGGGCCATGGATGTCGTGACGTTTTCCGAGGGGTCTCTGGGATTCTGACAGGTGTAAAACTCTTTGATTTAAGAACTAATTGAAATTACACTAGAGGAAAAAAGAAACTTTTCCAACATTAAGCCTTCAATATTTAACAACCATCTTTGTCAGGAAAAAATTCCAGCCCTGGCTGGATGGCTCAGCTGGTTGGAGCATCAACTCAGACACTAAAAGGTTGTGGGTTTGATTCCTGGTCGCGGTGCGTGCGGGAGGCATCTGATTGATGTCCTCTCACATCGATGTGTTTTTCTCTTTTTCTCTCCCCCTCCCTCTCTCTAAAATCAATAAACATATCCTTGGGTGAGGACTTTGAAAAATTCTACATTTTTCATGCTGTAATTTTTCTTTCATTCTGTCAGCATCCTCAGCCTAACATTCCAACTACCGTTGTCTTACACAAGTGACACTTTTTTGAAGCAGATTCTCACTCGAAAATCAGTCTTTTAATCAGGTAGAAAGTACCAATGTATTTCAGTTCATGAAGGTAAAAGACTATATGGTTAAGTGAATGAGTTCGTTAACTCTAGATAATGTTATTAGTCTATGTGGGTTAAGATAATTAAATTGCTTACAACTGCCAGCATCACCAAAGAAACTTTAGTTCCAGACAGTCCAAACCTTTACTTGTATTGGAAATAATACTTTCATGTTTTACAGAAATCCATTTCATATAATAACTAAAAAAAAAGCCCAAAATAAAAACCCTGCTCACACCTTAAGCTTTATGAACCCCACTTCTAAACGCATGCCCCAGAGGTTTCTCAGTCTTGGCACTGTTAACAAATTGGACACTTTGGATAACACTTTGTGGTGGGGAGGGAGTCCGTTCTTGATGACAGGGTGTTTAATGGCATCTCTGGGCTTGTCTCTACCCACTAGACGCCTCTGGCATCCGTCCCCTCAGTCTTGATCATCAGAAATGCGGATCATCAGAAACCAAACGTTGCCAAGTGACCCTTGTCAGGCAAAGCTGTCCCAAGCTGCAAACTATTGTCCTAAAGAAACTTTCAAACATGTAAACAAGTAGCACGTGCAAGAGTATTCGTTTTGGCATTGCTTGTCACGGCAACAAACGGAAATCTAGGTTCAATAGGAGAAAAGACAATTACACTGGGGTTTCATCAGATGCGTCATTATAATCCATTAATAGTAAGTGAAGTAAATGTCTGTGGACAAGGATGAAGCTCCAAAGCAAACAGAATCCAAAAAGCAGGTTTTACCAAAGGTATTCATTTGTAGAAATGTGAAAATCAATACTTACATTCATATGGAATTATGAGGGGCCCTAAATAGCCAAAACAACCTTGAAAAAGAACAAATTTGGAGCATGCACAGGGTCTACTTTCAAAACTTACCACAAAAATACTGTAAGTAATCAAAACAGTGTGGTACGGCTTTAGGAGAAACATACAGATGAATGGAATCCAATTGAGAGCCCAGAAACAAATCCTTACATACAGACCAACTGATCTCGACAAGGATGTCAAGTCAGCTTGATGAGGGGAGAACAGCCTCCAATAGACGGACCTGGGACAAATGCGTTTCCACCTGCAGAGTGAGGCTGCATCCCTCCCTCCCATGACAGACACAGATTAGTATTAAATGGATGAAAAGACCTAAAACCATAAAATGCCCCAAAGAAAAGAACAGTAAACCTTGAGGACCTTGGGTTTGACAATAGATGCTTAGATATGGCACTAAAAACTTGAGCAACAAAAGAAAAAACTAGACATACTGGGGTTCTTCAAAATTTACACACTTGTATGTATCAGGACATTGAGAAAGTGAAAGGACAACCTACAGAGTGGGAAAAGAGTATGCGAACTATGCACCTGACAAGGGTTTTAACAACCAGAATATTTACAGGGCTCCTACCACTCAGCAACAAAAAGACAAACGACCCAGTTTTACAGCGGGCAAAGACTTGAGCAGGCTTTGCTCCAAAGAAGGTACGCAAAGGGCCAACAAGCACGTGGACAGGTAGCTAACTAACCGCACTAGTCACTGGGGAAACGAGAATCAGAACCAAATGCCGCTTCGCACCCACTGGGATGGCTATAATAATAATAATAATAATAATAATAATAATAATAATAATAAACATAAGAAAAGGGAAAGAACCAGTGTTGGCGAGAATTTGAAGAAACTGGAGCCCTTATATCCATACACTGCTGATGGGAATATAAAGCGGTATATAGCCAGTACGCAACACAAGTCTGGCAGTTCCTCAGAGTTAAAGAATGACCACGTGACCGAGCCTGCAGATTCATCACAGGTGTACACCCAAAATAAATGAAAGGGGGAACTCAGAGAGCTGTACACCCCTCTTAATGACAGCATTATTCCCAACAGCCAATTATGTGGGGACAACCCAGTGCCCACCAACAGACGGGGGGATAAACAAGGTGTGCTCCAGGTACACGGTATTAAAATTGTTCATCCTTAAAAGGGAATGAAGTTCTGATACATTCTACAGCATGCATAAAAATTAAAAACATTATGCCAAGGGAAATAAGCCAGATACATAAGAACAATACTGTAGGATTCCACTTATATAAAATACATAGAATAGGCAAATTTATAGACAGTCACCAGGGGCTGCGGAAATGATTGATTGCTTAATGAGCACAGTGTTTGTTTGGTAAGAAAAGTTGGGGGCACAAATTCTGGACAGAAATAAACAACAGCCCAAGGCACTGGAGAGCAACCCGAGTCACAGTGAAAGCAGAAAGGAGCTGACTCCTCGGAGAGGGGCAGCGAGCACTGGGTCACCCCCCCCCACCCCCCCGTTGTGACAGCATTCTGTGTGAGGAAGATTTCCGTTGGTGCGGGGTGCTGACAGAGGAAGCAGATAACCACAGCAGCTGGAAAGTGAGAAGTGGAAATTTCAGAGGGGAAAAAGCTACAGAAGGGGAACCCTAAATTGTGGGAGTAAAATCTGCCAACATCTCTGGCTAACCACTCACCTGGGCATAGCTCAGGACAGACGGAGGCAGCCTGGCTAAGGGAATAATAACTGAGTAGATATTTCAGCGGCTTCGTGTCAAAGGGAGCACAGAGTTTGGAATCTAAGTTCTGCCCAGCTAACAGCTTAATAAAACAAAAGAAAATCAATTCACTTTGGAAAAACATAGTGGAACAATGTCTCTACAATGTAGTACCTATCATTCACAGTGTCGGGGGAAAATCCATAATTACTAGAATCATGAAGAAATAGTAACTGTGACACGTAATCAAGAGAGAAGGCAATGCATTAAAATTAGCAAAACACAGATGATGAATGTTAACTTATTCTGGTAATCATTTCACAAAATACACATAAAATCATTACCTCATACACCTAAAACTAATGCACTGTTGTATGTCATTTACATCTCAATTTTTAATAACCTGATGATTCAAACCGCATTGTTTTGATGAAATGCAAAAGAGAAGACCTGTGAGGAGTGATCAATGAATATTTTGGGTGGAAAGACTCACAAAAGGAAAAAGAACAGCCCTCCCGTTGCCTACTCCTCTGCCCCGCGTACTTTCAGCATTACTCTGATGGCAAGGTGTTCAGGACTGTAATTTGGGGGTGTCTACCCACAGGCACAAACAGCAATGAAATACGAATTTTCTGCTTAGGTACTCTGCCATGAAAATGTACACAGAGGGAGGAAGGAGACTTAGAATAGAAAAACGCAGCACATGAACTACAGCATCCTTTGGTTTTAAGCTTTGATCACGCCAGCCTTGAAGACTCAAGTTGCCCCAGAACTCTTCTGAAGTTAGAAGACCTCTATGACTGATCTCTTGAACCAAAAAGAATGCACAGTGCTTCCTCGGGTTAAGGAGCTGCTTCAGGTAGTGGGAAGCCATCAAAGACAGAGGCTCTGAGTGTGGTGAGAGTGGGTATAGCGGTCTGAATGGTGTCCCCTAAAGGTATCAAGTCCTAATAATCCCTGGAACCTGTGAATGTCACTTTATATGTTAAAGGACTTGCAGGTGTATTTAAAGATCTTGTGATGAGGAGATTATTCTGGTGTGCACTAAATACCATCACAATGTTCACATAGGAGAGAGGTCGGGAGAAATGAGATCCACCCGAGGAGAAGGGGATGTGAAGATGGAGACAAAGGTTGGAGCACTGCAGCCACACGTCAAGGGTGCCTGCATCCACCAGAAACTGGAAGAACAAGGCGCAGGTTCTCCCCAAGGGCCTCCCACACTTTGATGGGCACTTCTGGCCTCCAGAAGGTCAGAGACTGAGTTTCTGTTGTTTTAAGCTACCAAGTTGCGAATTTGTTGCAGCACTTCCAGAAAACTAAAGGGCAGTGAACTACAGAAATACAATATTAGGAAAGTCTTCTAACAGCAAAAACTAAACTTCATGCTGTAGTAACAACTTACATTGTGACCAAAAGGGAAATTAAGTGTGGCTTATTAACTGTTTCTCACTAAAACTTTTGAAAAGGCACAGGCCTGTAGTACCAATTTACAAGTAACAGAAGAACTACAAATACTTTGGAGACTGGTTCTGCCTTCACTGTACTTTCAGATTCTCTATTTATATATTAAACTTGTTTACAGTCTGAACCACTAAATTACTGGTAACAAAATAGATAAAGTCATATTCTAACAGATTCTAATGTATGTAAAAGATAAAAATAGTTTATTAAAATTGTCTCTACAGAAAAGTATTAGCACACTGACTTCTCTATGGCACAGACCTTTTTAAAGACTAAAGGTGAACAGCATTAGATTTACTTTTACCAGCTTTGGGGATTCATTCAACTAAAGGAATAACATCATCTAACCCAACTTACAGAACACAGACAGTCCCCACCTTGCGATTTTCGACCATACCATAGTGCGCAAGCGACATGCATGTGGTAGAAACCACACTTCAGATTCTGCGTGTTGACCTTCCCGGGGCTAGTGCTGCGCAGGCCAATACTGTCTCGATGCCGGGCGGCAGCCGCCGCTGCAGCTCCCGTCAGCCCCATGCTCACCGGCAAACCACCAATGCTCTACCGTGCACGGTGCTGCCAGCGCTTTCTGGATACTGGGTTTTGTGCTTTCGCATCCCATTGTGTCTACTGTACAAACCACCCGTCTGTGTCTCCTGCTTCTGGAGAAAAGAGGAAGGCAATTACTCCAAGAGTAATTGCCCAGCATGAAGGCAGCAAGTCATAATTACATAGATTACATGATATACTAGACACTTTATTATAAAATGGGCTTTGTGTTAGACGACGTTGCCCAACTGTGGGCTATGTAAGTGAGCTGCGCACATTTAGGCTAGGCTAGGCTACGCTATGATGGTCAGTGGGACAGCTGTATTAAATGCACTTTCAACAACAATATCTTCAATTTACAATGGGCTTATTGGGTCAAGGAACATCTATAATGTGTTAAATTTCACTAGGGAAACACAATCAGCAAAACCCAAACTATACAACTACAAAACTACAAAAGCAACCTCAGTCTTGGAGCTACTAAAGGACAGATGAACAACTTTACGGAGCGAAAATCCAGAAGCCTCCACCTTAACCAAATGATCAAGGTTAACACCCCAGTAACATGTGATACTGACGGTATGCACCCTGATAATCACACACTGAGAATGGTGCATCACCTCAGTATGCTCTTTCAACAACGTTCAGCCTCAGTCTAATCATAAACAAAATCAGACAAACTTAATTAAGGGACATAACAAAATCACTGACCAGTAGTCTTCAAAAGATTTAATGTCACGAAAAATAAGGAAAGAACTGTCACATATTGGAGGAAACTAAGGCAACATGACAAGTGGAATATTGAATCAGGTCCTAGAACAGAAAAAGAACATTAGTGTAAAAAATGGTAAAATTGAATATACCAAAATAGTTAATAATATTACACCATGTTAATTTCTTAGTTCTGATAATGGTGCTATAATTATGTAAGATGTTAACATGTAGGGAAGATGTACTATTTTTGCCACACTTCTGTAGGTGTGAAATTAACACAAAGTAAAAAGCTAATTTTTCTTATTTCAAAAAGATTTAACAGGCAACTAATTACAATTTTTTTTTTTTTTTGGATTCTTAAAAATGCTGTTAAAAAAAGACAACCAGAAAATCTTAAGCACTGATTGGATGTTTGATGATACTAAGAATTACTGTTAATTCCAGAGATGTAATAATGGTACTGTATTATGGTAATAATTTTAAAGAGTCTCTTTTAGAAATAAATACTTAAATATTTGTGACTGAAAGTACATGTTTACACTGTAATTAAAGAGAATTTAGAGGTGAGGGGAGAGGTAGTTGGGGTTACAGGTGAAACAAGACTGGCTGTGGGTTGATAAACGCTGAAACCAAGTGATGGGCACATGGGGGCTCATTATATTCTCTCTACACTCGTGTATGTTTGAAACTTTTTCCACTAACTAAAATATACACGCACCTATATAAAATATGTAATTTAAACAAAGTTAGAATCAAAGTTAAATAAACAGAATTAACTATGTACAAATACCATTCAACTAAAACCACTGGGTTGGCCAAAAGGCTTGTATGGTTTTTCCGTAAAATGAAAGACTCATGTTTCATGTTCACCAATAACTTTATTGATTTGGGTATTTTGAATACGCTGGCTGTCTCCCACTGTTGGCTTCTAGTGGGAGAGGCCGAGTGTGGTGCTAAACGTCTTCCAGTGCGTGAGACAGCCCCACAGCAGAGATTATTTGGCTAAAATGTCAATAGTACAGGAAACTTTGCAAAGCACTTTTGACATGTTCACTCAGTCACAGCACCTTCTCCGTACACCGTACAATCTTTCTTTGTGTTTCAGTTGTGTTTTTACCTTTCTTGAAATAATAAAGCATAATACACTGAAAATGTTGCATATTTTCTTCCATCTTCAATATTAAAATGGCTATACAAAAATTCACCAATTTTGATAAATTTGTATTAATGCACACTGATATGACAGCTGTCACAATAAAATCTAACAAAATTGTTTCAAATGAAGTTAAAGACAACTAAACACTACTAGAGCCATCGTACAGAAAACAAACAAACAAACTTTTTATTCAACCCAATAAATACTTCAGTCACTTCTAAATTTCAGCTATGAGTTCTGAATTTAACTGATGTAAAAAACTCCCCAGACACTGAAAACCGACTTTGCCTGGTCTAACCACAAGCCTGTAACTCTGCAGGCGTGTCAAACTCATTTTCACCGCGGGCCACATCAGCCTCGTGGTTGCCTTCAAAGGGCCAAAATAATTTTAGGACTGTATCAAGGTAACTACTCCTTAACTGTTAAGGAGATGAAATTACACTCAGAATTACATTCTCTCCCGCTGCCAATTAACTATTTAAGTGTCTCCTTCCTTTCTAAGTAAGTGTTCATTTGAAAACACAATGAGGTTCTTTAATGAAAAAGCCTACTTTTACCAGCAGTTTTTCTTCTGTTTCTGGAAATATTTCTTAAATACCTTAGCATTATTACCATTTTTAAAGCCATACACATTTTAAAAGTCTAAGTAAAATACATCAAAATCATTTTCAAATAGGTTTCACAACAATTTCCTCATCAAAAGGATAGGATTTGGAATTGATAATTTAGCACATGCTAGTTAAGTCTGATAAAATTCATGGTCCATTAAGTTACCATTTGTATTTACTGAGTGAATAGTTGTACTTGTGCTACCTGCCCCACAGGCGAGCGCCAAAGTGGGATAAAATTCCTTACATACCTGGCATGCAAAAATTGAGACTGACTCTTACAAACAAATATGGGCCACAATTTTTTATCATGGCAATAAGGAGCAGAGTTGTCAAACAGCAAAGAAAATGGTGTTTAAACATCGGATGGTGACAGTCACAGAAAGCCAAGAATCAAGAAAACAGATGGATGGATGTCAGACAGTTGAGACTGTAAGTGTGAGTAACAGGCCTTTCAGGGCACAGGACACATTTCCATGACGGCCAATCCCTGAAACGACTCAACTGAAAACTATAAAATATAATTTCTGATCATGTAATATAATTTCTGCCTACATGGCAGCTCTCAAGCCCAACTGTTAACTCTGGCTTATTTCTCATAAATGTTGTACCACATTGTAGAGTAAAATCAGCTTAAGAAAAATAATTCCCTTTTATAAAACAAATTTGCCACTTCTATGCAGCCTTATTCTTTCTAAATAAAATAACGTCTCAAATAGAATCAGGAACCTATCTTTAAAGGGCTCATAAATATAATTTAACTGTAAAATCTCAGTAAAATTAAAAAATTTTAATTTCCCATAACAAACAATTCTCAATTACCATAATAATGAAGAGGTATGCAGGTCCCATGTGGTTAAATTTGATGCACACATAGCTGAACTGGACCTTAGGATCTTTTTCCAAAGGTAGTCTGACCAGCTAGATTAGTTTTAAGCAAACTGAGCTCCGAACCACTGTAGCTACTAAAAATCTTAGTCACTACAGGTTCCAAGAAGAATGAGACAGTGGGTATGTAGGCTAGACCTCTCTCTCACGCTGCCTACTGAGTGAAGAGAAACCCTACCTACATGCCTTAATTCTCACCTTTTCCATCTCCTAGTTTTGTGAGGTTATATTTTGTAAGATATATCCTTTTTTTCTACAGTCTGCATTCACATCAAGAAAATGCAGAGAACCTTGCTTGGGGCATCATCCCCTACGTGAAAGGGTTGTGGGTTCCATATCCAATCAGGGCACATACCTAGGTTGCAGGTTCGAGGCCTGATTGGGGCACGTACAGGAGGCAAATGATTGATGTTTCTCTCTCCCCCTTTCTGTCTCTCTAAAATCAATAAGCATATCCTTGGGTGGGGAAAGAGAGAGAGAGAGAGAGAAAGAGAGACAGAAAGAAATAGAGAGAGGGAGGGAGGGAGGAGGAGGAGGAAAGGACAGGACAGGAAAGAAAGAGAAGGAAAGGGAAGGGAGGGAAGGAGGGAGGGAAGGGAGGAAGGGAAAAAGGAAATGCAGAGAAGTGGGCATGCTGCCCTCTGTAGGGTTTATGCTCCTGTATCCCTTAACAAGTTTCCCCATTTCAGAGTTAGGCCCTGGCCTTGTAATGAGACCAGTTTTCAAGGCGTGTACATAATTGCCATTGCATACAGATGATATGTTTTTGTATTATTCCCTCATACAATAAAACACAGGAATGTTTTAAAGAACACACATTCACAAAATTGAATATTTAACTCTAAATAGAATTTCCTCAAAATCTCTGTACTTCATTAGTAGACAGACAAATTGTTAGTATTGCCTAAACCAGTGTGCAAGGGGAAATGTTTCTAGTGTTTCTACTTTCAATAACACAGCCTATAGTATAGTACCCTCCTTTTCCAATTAAAAAAAAATTATTACTTTGGTAAAATACACTTAGGGAGCAATTAAAACTTTCCTGATCATCTCCTTTCTTTTAAAGTCTAATTATGGATTGATTTTTAAAAGACAAATAACTTGTAAATCACTAGAGAGAAATTATTTCAAAATTCCCAAGAGGTTATACTTTATTCTATATTATATTTATAAATTACACTTTTGAAATTTAATGAGGTTTTTTTTTTTGCTGTTCCAAATAATTAAAGCCTCTGGTATTCCCTCCTGGAAACTGGCAAAGTACATTGGAATTTTTGATAAACTTCACTCACTGCCTTCTCATAGCTGCCCACAGGCCTGTAATAAGCAGTGGTGAATATGAGAGAAGCGCAGGCTGACAGGGAAAGAAGCATGAAACGAAATTGTTCGGGTAGATTCAGCAGAGAATCAAGCTCCAGTTTAATGGGAACGAAGTGGAAACTAGGCAGCGGAAGGCTGCCATTGTCACCACTCCTTCCTCCAGACCCGACCAGCGCAGCCCACGGTGAAGCAGAGTCCCACAGACTGCGCTGCATTTTTTAAGAGCTGACAAAGGAGTGGGCACCAGTAGATGTGTTACTTTACACCAAATTCCAAAACTAACTTTTTCCCATTGGCAAAAGAAAAGTAAAAGTTCTAGTACACTAATCTCACAGGATTCCTTTTACACAATGACTGTATACTCCACACCTAAGGCCTCGGCAGCCCTTTGCTATTCTTTCTACAAATTGAATCCTAAATTCCAGAGGTTCAACATCACCAAACCTAAAGCCTAATCTCAAACCCTGACACCTCTGCCTTTCCCCACAGTCCCATATTTTCAACTGCCTACCGTGCATCTCCATCCAGATACCCTTCCGTCAGTATCCGATGGGTAACATGTCCTGGTCATCATCATCTCTCCTGGCCCAGTGTCCTCCGCATAAAATCATTCTCAAACTTTAAACATCGTAGGACCAGATGTCAGCAAAAACAGTGGAACAGGGAACTCAACTCTCCAGTGCTTCAACTCTCCACAAACAACAAACACAATGGCAAAACCAACTTTTTCAGAGCTCTGGAGAAACATGGAAAGCTTGCAGCAATGCAGCAAACATTTAGTCAAGAAAAAAATAGCTGAATCTCAGTCAGGAAGCTGTGTGGTGTTCTAACCCACTCTGGCCCTGTCCTATGCTCTCCATCCAGATGGGCGACGGTTTTAAGACAACAGCTCACGTTCCCAGTACAGGTACCCAGTATCAGAGAGAATAGAACAAACCTTATTCTCAAAGAATTAAGATTTTTTTTGTGACCTGTCGGGTGACTGCCTAGAGGAGTAGCTCAAAGGGCTTGCCTTTATCTTATCAGACTTGGAACTGTCCCAGTGCTGGGGTGGGGTTGAGGGGGCACTGGAGTCATTTGTCAAAAACATGTAAGGCAAATGTACAAGTCACTCATGTCTAGGACAAGAGGTAACAGTTGAGAGGAGGGCAAAAAACAGACTAGCCACAAAACTTGGAAGGAAAGGCTGGTGAATGAGATGCTTTGGGGAGTACGAGTTCTGAAAAGCACCCACATACTTCTGGGCATTTAAAAGGTCACACACATGACCACATACCTACCGTGTTGAAAGAGTCGGTACTTAGGGAAGATCCCTTCAGGAAAGCTGCCTGAACAAGAAAACCGACACATACTTTTCAAGAGCAAGACAAATTTTTATATGAGGCCACTGACATCTTGGGACTATTTGTCACAGCAGTTGGCATTAATTATATGAATAATATGGACCTAGAATCTAAAGAACCTAGAAAATAAGCATGTTATTTTGCTATAAAATAACTTGTTTGAAGAAAAATGACTACTTTATATTATGTTCTGTTCAATTAGACTCTCAGCAGATATAGTTTCTTTATATTATTAAGTCACTAACAAAAACATTAAAAAGAAAACCATAAATATCGCCTGTTTACATATGTGTCTGTAGATATATTTCAGTAAGTAATTTAGAGCAGTACGTGTTGGCCACCTCCCCCACATTAAACCTTACATTTCCTAATACAAATCACTAGGTAAATGGAATTACATGTACTCAAATTTCATTTTGCTAGAATACATCTATCTTATGAAGAGAAGTACACCTGAGTCAAAGAGTTTAAGCGTTAACATCTGGGAGCAGTAGCTGTGAAAATAACTATGGATTACTTTCAAGGGAAAAATGAAGAGTAACATAGTCAATAGAAATCTATTCAAACTGTATTCAACACCATGCAATTATTCTCCTGATTTATAATGTTGCAGGTGAGGAATCTATGACAAGACAATAGATCTGAATAAAAAGAGAATCATTTAAAACAATGATCGTTTGAAACAATGGGAAGGCACAGTAACAAAATAGAAAAACATGCAATTGTTAAGTTTACCTGGAAAAACCAAAGCCCTAAACCTGAATTCATCTTGAATACATATTTTTAAACAAAAAATTAACAAGTTTCACAAAATGAGCTCAAATATATACAGCCAAAAAAGAACTCAGGGGGCAGTATCTCAAAAAATGTCAGACAGACACAAAATGTTAACTTCCTTGAGCAGTTACCATACCCCGTACTTCAAAGTGTTGCTTCTTTTCCTCTCAGTAGCATCAAAATGCCTTTTACTAAGTCTTGCAATTTACCACTTACTTAGAGATTTAGCATTTACCATTATTTAACAGACATCCAATTTTCTAATTAATATATAGCCCACAAAGGCTGAAATAAGTAAAATTAACATAGAAATCTATTTCCCTGGCTGGTGTGGCTCAGTGGATTGAGCAAGGGCTCCGAATCAAAGGGTTGCCAGTTCGATTCCCAGGCCGGGCACAGGCCTGGGTTGTGGGCCAAGTCCCCAGTAGGGGGCACATGAGAGGCAACCACACACTGATGTTTCTCTCCTCTTTCTCCTTCCCTTCCCCCCTCTCTAAAAATGGATAAATAAAATCTTTTAAAAACCATAGAAATATATGATATACAATGTATACAGGTAACATATAATATGTATATTACATATGTAATATTGTAAAATGTAAAATAGAATATATTATAGCCTAAAATCACAAGATACATGTTTTCTTTAAAAGGATTATGCATACCTACTCAAATCCCCCAACAAAAAATGCATCATTTACTATTGCATTTGAATAATATATGGTAGCATAGATTGTCCAAGCATTGCTTTACACAGAATCTATTAACTTTCAAAATGCCCAAAGGTGTATACATGCCTCGCTTTATAACAAACAATATGTATAAAGTTTCATGAATCAAATTTTGAATTACAGTAAGTAAACAGAATGAATGGGTTTATTCCTAAAAAGTTTGTTAATGTTTAAATTTCCTTCTGGAAATAAAATAATCAGCCCTAATTAATCACAGTTTAAGTTCATATTCGGTAGACTGGGTTGCTTAAAATAAACTTGGTCTATATTATTTTCTAATTGTTTCTTTCTAGCATTACAGCACATGTATCTTCCCATTTCAAAGATTTACTCATAAATATAGGGAAACTGAGGTGTTTATAAGATGAAAAGAACAGATTTTTCTTAAAGACAAAAGAGTAAAAGTATTAAAAAATTCTATATTCCAAGAGAATATAAGTGTCAGCCTCCTAGAAGTACTTTCCCAATGAACCAAAAGAAAAAATTTAAGACAAGTAATCAGTCAGTGGGTTGGATTTCTATGTGGATTCCCAGGTTCTTACTAACTGGATGTAGGAACCAGTAGACATCTAGTCTTGTTATCAGGAAATCAGACGGAACTGCCTTAACAAGGATGCCATGCACAAAGGAAGAGTAAGGTGAGCAAGTCTAGAGACTACAGAAAAGATTCCTTTTAGGGCTGTGCTCTATCTCAGCCCTGATGGAAGAGGTTGCTCCTTTTATCTGTCACTCCTATCCATTACGGTTCTATCCGCTTCTTCCGAGCCAATGTCTTGCTATTCCAATTTCATGTTATACTTACTAATTCTATATGTTAAATGTTCATATTCAAATTACTGTGTAGTTTTCCCCTCCTGATTGGACTCAGTCATGTAAAAAGTATTTTAAAGATAACAACATAGACAATATTAAAAGACATTTTTAGTGAACAGCAAATTTGAGTTTCATCTCAAAAGTCGAAAAAGAACTAATGAAATTAGTTACCTAAAATCAGAATTACATGCCTAATAATTAAAATTTAAACAACTTTTAACAGGTTTTGAGCTTGTAACTTCGGCCAACTATAAAACAGATTGGATTCTTGCAGACAAAATAAAACTCAGATGGAGAAATGTTAAAAAAATATTTCAGTTATGGAAATTTTGTTATAAAGGTATGAGAAAAAATAAACAAGATATTTTTACAAAAACTGAAAGATCTTCAATTAAGTCACCCAGCAGTTGCCCACAAAATACCTTTCCAATATCTTATTTTTCAACACATTATTCTGAACTTCTATTTTCATAACTTAATTTTCCTTAAGTGATGATACTCCCAATACTTGACAAATACAAGTGCCTTGTGTCATAGCTGTAGTTTTCTTACTCTTCTTTTACATCCTAAAGTTTCTCGAGGCCCAAATCATGTTTCTAAAGACAAGGAAACAAAAGAAAAAAAAAAACAAATGGAATTGCATCAAATTAAAAAGATTTTGCACAGCAAAGGAAAATATCAATAAAACAAAAAAGAAAACCAACTAAATGGGAAAAAATATTTGCCATAGTATACTTGATAAGTGGCTAATATCCGAAATATATAAGGAACTCATATAACTTAACGCCAAAAACAATACAATTAAAAAATGGGCAGAGGAGCAAAAAGGACATACAAATGGCCAAGAGGCATATGAAAAGATGCTCAACATCACTAATTATCATGGAAATGCAAATTGAAACCACAATGAGTTACCACCTCACATCTCTCAGAATGGTCATCAATAAATCAACAGACAAGCATTGCCAAGGATGTGGAAAAAAGGAACCCTTGTACATTGTTGGTGGGATTGTAAATTGGTGCAGCCACTACAGAAAACAGTATGGAGTGTCCTCAAAAATGTAAATACAGAACTGACATATGACTCAGAAATTCTACTTCTGGGTATTTATCCAAAGAAATCAAAAACACTAATTTGAAAGACCATATGTGCCACAGTAACTGCAGCATTATTTACAAGAGCCAAGATATGGAAGTAACTTAGGTGTCCACTGACAGACAAATGGATAAAGAAGACATGGTACCGATATACAATGGAATATTACTCAGCCATAAAAGTAGAGTGAAATCTTGCCATTTGCAACAACACAGATCAACCCAGAGGGTATTATGCTAAGTGGAACGAGTCAGTCAGAGAAAGACAAATACCATATGATTTCACGTATGTATGGAATCCAAAGAACAAAATAAACAAATAAAAACAACTCACAGATACACAGAAAAATTAATGGTTGCTCGATACAAGGAGGGTTGGGGAGATGGGTAAAAAAAGTGAAAGGCATTAAAAAGTACAAACTGCCAGTTATAAAAATAGTCACAGAGCTGTAAAGTACAGCATAGGGAATATAGTCAATAATACTGCAATGACTGTACGTGTGGTGTCAAATGGGAACCAGACTTCTCAGGTGATCACTTCGTACGTAAGGCATATAAATGTCTAATCGCTATGCTGTACACCAAAAATTAATATAACACTATATATCAGTTGTAATTAAAAAATAATTTGAAAACATTTATTAATTAAGGTGACACTGGTCAATATAGTTATATAGGTCTAAAGTGTACAGTTCTATAGTACATCATCTGCATATTGTATTGTGTGCTCACCACCCACAGTCTCCTTCTATCACCATTTATCCCCCCTTCACTCTCTTCTACCTCCCCCGCCATCAGTGAAATGCACATTAAATTCACAACAAGATACCATCTGATGCCTGTCAGAATGGCCATCATCAATAAATCAACAAACAATAAATGCTTCTCATTGATTTATTGATGATGGCCATTCTGACAGGCGTTAGATGGTATCTCATTGTGAATTTAATGTGCATTTCACTGACGATTGGTGGGGGAGGTAGAAGAGGGTAAAGGAATACCCTCTTCAGCTGGAATACCATGCAGCTGTAAAAAAGGCAAATCTTCAACTTTTGCCACAGCATGGATGGACCTGGAAAGTATAATGCATGCTGAGTGAAATAAGTCAGTCAGAGAAAGACAAATATCATATGATTTCATTCATATGTGGAATCCAAAGAGCAAATTGAACTTAACAAAATAGAAACAGACTCATAGCTGTCAGAGGAGGGGTTATGGGGGAAGAGTGGAAAACAAAACCCTCACAGACAGACAACAGCATGGTTATCACCAGAGGGAAAGGGGTGGGGAGAGGTAGAAGTGGGGTAAAGGGGCACAAATGGCGATGGAGAGGCACGACTTGGTGTGGTGGACACAGAGTGCAGTATGAATTGTGTATCTTAAACCTATATAACTTTATTAACTAACATAACCCCAATAAATTCAACTTTTAAAATATTTCTTAAAAAACCTTGGCCCATTTAAGTTTTCACGAAATTTCCAAAATATTTATTTTGATCTTTTCAAGGTCCGAGGTCATCGTTCATATAATTCAGTATTTTCACAATAAATCTATACTACCTTTGTAAAAGGTGCACACTCCTTAAAATTTCATGACAAATAGTGCTGCCCAGGTGGCTTGGTTGGTTGGATCACTGTCCAACCAAACGGCTGCAGATTCGATTCCTGGTCAGGGCACACGCCCGCCTAGGTTGCAGGTTCAATCCCTGGTTGGGGTGTGTGCAGGAGGCAACTGATCGAGGTTTCTCTCTCACATTGATGTGTTTCTCTCTCTGCCCACCCACTTCCTCCTTCCCTAAAATCAAAAATATATCCTTAGGCGAGGATTAAAAAAATTATGACAAGTATATTAGTTTTAGTACGAACCACAAGCATGAATGTACTTGGTAGCTGTCTGCCTTGCAAGACTGTGAACTCCATAAGACAAACATCGCATCTTGAGAATTATTTTTACTATTATAAATTATCAGTGTGTAGGGAAGTATATGAAACATAGTATGAATTTAATAAATATTTATAAAATAAGTGAATTTCTTCAATTAAGACGGAAAATCTCAGAGAAGGCCTGACAGCAATAAAGCAGGCCACAACACAACAGTCATGAGAGCATGAGGTGGCCATTCAAACTTCGAGGCAAATTAAAGCAAGAGAATGTATGTTGAATCAATTCCTTAATTTCTAAAATAAAGTCAAATGAAAGTCCACATTTTGGGTTTCATACATTCATCTATAAATAATAAATAACTGCACTCAATTTCCTCCTAAACTGATTCACTTAAGAAAATAATACAATTACCTAAACAATTATTTAAGGCACTATTCAGAAGAAATCCATAAAAACCTTCAAAAATGGGTTAAAATTGTATACAAGAAATAGAAAAATATTGTATTCCATTTTAAAATTAGTGAAAACACTTAAAATATTTAAAGTGGCAATGATATATCTATGTGAGACAATGCAAACATGAAGATTACCAGTGGAACTATGAAAAGACAAATAGGATTTCAGATGAACAGAGAGTTTTGACTGCCATTTGTCTTTCCAGATGTGAGGA
>VMDR010002942.1:0-80591 GCA_007922815.1 Macrotus californicus | reverse complement strand
AAAAAAAAAAAAAAAAAAAAAGCTCAGCATCACTAGCCATCAGAGATGCAAATTAAAGCCACAAAAAAATAAATAAATAAAATAAAATAAAATAAAATTTGGGCAATGACAAACCCTTTTCTTTATATTCATCCTCTGTTCAGTTTTATTGGGGAGTGAGGGCAAAACAAGGACTTGGGATAGAAAGCAGCCACTAGAAACTAACTGCAGAACTACATAGGAATGCAGGGGAGGCAACCATGAATACTAATGAGCTGAGGGTTCAAGGCTGAACTCAGAGCCTACCAGCAGGCCAGCTAACCACCCACAAGTGTTACTAGGCCACAGGGCAATTTCCAGGCCTCTGCAGCTCTCTCCCCTCCCTGGGGAAAGGTGCTAATAATGTGTGTGACCTCTGAGCTACCAGACTAACGCCCACCTGCCCTTAGGTACAACATGCACTTGGGGACACAAGATTCTGACTTTAAAGTGGTCATGCACCAATTTTTCGGGCAGCAGGTAGAGCAAGAATTGTAGTTCAACCTTGGGAATTTCAATGCCAATGAACAAGCATGGGCCTCCATAGCGTGGAGGGTGCAATGGACATGAGACAGAGGAAGACATGTCTTAGAGGAAGACAGATCCCAGGCTCCGGAGAGCACGGCCCTGGGGTCCCTTCTCTCTGTGAGGAGCCAGGACCATGCCTCAGGACCCAGGTGACAATGCTAAGTAAAATGTTCCTTTTCACAGGTTTTTATCCCTGCACCCTCAGTGGGTAGAGAGTGAAACAGGGTGATGTCACCCGACCAGTCTTTTTATAGAAGCTTCCAGGTGAGCCGAAGGGAGCTGAGCAGTTTATTTACAGCTCTTGCCAGTGATGAAAATACTCAGAGACCTCTCGGGGAAGCACAGTCTGGGAAAGGTTAAATGCAGAAAGACAGATGGCCCTTCATGACACCCCTGAGACCGAGAGGCCGCCATCTCAGGAAGATGGTTTTAAATAGAGGTGGTGATGTGTCCTGTCTGCACCTCCCTCAACCTCCCTGTGGAAATCTGCTATCAGCTCCAGACAGGCCCCAACCTGCTGTGGGGACAGCCCTGAACTGCCTCTGTAACTACTAAAAACAAATCAACAAAATGAAAGAGACACATTATTTTGCAAAGAGAAGTTGCCCAGCCAGAACAAAGTCCACACAGAAATAACCGAATTAAAATCCTGATTCTGATATTCCCAATACCACTGCCGTCATCAGTTTCCAGCACTTCACATGTATCATCCTTGATAAGATATGTTCATTAGACACATGAATGACCCGACTCCAGTCCAGCTGCTTCAACCCTCTTTTTGCTGGGGGCATGAATACGCCCCGTGGATGTGCCCCTTCTCTGACAGGTATCCCTTTCTCGAGCCCTCTCTTTTTGGAGCTGTTCAGATAGCCCAAGTTCAAACACTGGGACCAAACATTAGATAGGAAAAGTATGTTCCAGCACTGAAAGACAGAAGGGTGATTAAATCCTACCAAAAGCCTAAGAGATTTTTAGAATAGTCTTTCAGGAAACAGGAAACTTGAGTTTTCTTTTGGGCTTCTTTCGAGTGTTTCCATCATTTTTGCCATCTGTGAAATGCTGACTGTTCCAACCCTCCTCTATCTGTATCTCGGGCCATTAAAAATGCTTTCAATTAATTATAGACGAGGGCTCTAAATTCTTTTGGTGATGAGCCACAGAATTATAGTATGTTGGGTCCTGGTTTTGCTCATTTCAAAGGCGGGGTGACATTGCCTTCCCTTCCTCTATCTCCCTGGAGCACCTTCAAAGAGCACCCTGAGGCTACAACAGTAACAGCAACTATAAAGCTTAGATACTCCCAGGCAGGCGCCCACCTCTTGATCCGTGAAAATCTCTATGAAGTTCTGGAAGGAGAAAGAGCCAGACTGCAGAATGAGCTCTCCAGTATTTTCAAAGCACTGTCCCGTCAGCACAAGCAGCTTGTGTCGGGCAGCATCCGTGATCATTAAGCGCACCTGAAACAAAGCACAGGGTACTGGACGTGAGTCACAGCAGTGTCACCATGCCATCTTCCGGACAGGGTGAGCCCTTGGAATGCTTGACGTTTATTACCAACAGAAATCACTCATTCCCTGGTTATTCAGATTCCTGCTGGGGAGGGGGACAGAGCCAATGACTGTGGTCACCAGATCACCCACAAAGGCCATTTTCCAAGTTTGGTTACAACCAAGACAGTAGTGGTTTGACTTTCTCCCCCTCAGTTTCCTTGTCTTTTCCAAAGCTGTCTCCATAGCTGGTGATCATTTGTTCCACAGCTGTGTCTGCTGGCAGCATGTGGGCTGAGACTTACCACGTACAGCCCAGGTCCCCCGGCTGCTGCCTCAGGAAACAGAGGTTTCCAGCTAGGGTCCCCAGTCAGCCCCTCCCTTCCAGGATCCCTTTCCTTCCAAGCCACACACCAAACACACAGCTCCAGTTGCAGCCTACAATGGGATCAGCCATGTACCTAACACTGAACCTAAACAAAAGGCTGGCACTGAATGGGAATCTTTTCAATAGAATTGTAAAAGGTTTGCACTAAAGAACTCTGCAAACTTAATGTGGCAGGACGCCAGCCTGTCCTTAGCAGAAGCCCTGCTCTACGCACCAAGGTATTCATTTATCCCAGTTCCGCTCAGGGAGCGACACAGAAGTAAACAGGTGTGAGGACCCATTGCCTCCAACCACCCACTGCCCAATCAAGCAAACACAGGTAGGCTGAAGTAGTTGTGCCAGCCCCACCTGCTGCAGAGGCAAATGCTGAATTCCTTAAAGAAATTCCTTATTTTTTTTTCCTTTTCCATTTCTCGCAGCTGTTCCAGGCAGTCTGGCTGGATACATATTCATCCTCCAGCTTTCTTCACATTGTATTTACTTCCTCATTCTGTTAGTCACAGAGCGATGCTAGCCTATCACTTGCCTCACCTCTGTGCCTTCACGGACTGTCAGAGAGGTCCAGAGGTCCTGCTAATCTGAAGTGGGAGAAAGTGGGACCAAACCGGCTATACAATGACAGCCAGAAAGTGGAAGCAAACCCAATGCCCATCAGCTGATCAACAGACAAACAAAACGTGGTCTATCTATGCAATGGCAGCGTATTCAGCCATAAAAAGGAAAAAGGTACTGATATGTGTATGCTATGGTGTGGATGAATCCTGAGAACATTATGCTAAGTGAAATAAGCTGGACACCAAGGGCCACATATTGTATGATTCCCAGTATCTGAAATATTTAGAACAGGCAAATCCATAGAGGCAAAAAGTAGGTTAGTGGTTGCCAGCTGCTGGGGGGAATGGGGAATAGCTGCTAATGATTTTAGGGTTTTGGGGGAGGGATGTTTTGTAATTAGTGGGGACAGTTGCACCACTTTTTGAACATACCAAAATCCACTGAATTACACTTTCCAAGCATGGATTTTCTGGTATGTGAGTGGTGTGGTGTGTAAAATATCTCAATTTAACAAAAGAGGCAACAGTCACAGAGATGCCCAAAGCATGGGCAGAAGAGACTCTCCAGGTCATGGAGGCCCCAGGGACTGTGGCTACTTCAATGTCCAAGAAGCAGCCCAGTCTCAAAGGTGCTCACTGTAGTGGAGGAAAGGGTAAACAGAGATCTACCAACTCTTCAGGCCTGGGTCAGAGACTCCTGGCATTAGCCAAGTCCCTGTCTGACAATGGCTCTGGAAGACGTCACTGCTCTCTGGCAAAAATTTCATATGATGGGAACAGTGACATTAGCAATAAGAACAGCCAACATTTATGTTCAGTTGTTATGTGCCATGCTGTGGTCTAAGTATTTCATAATCCCAAGCACAACAACAAATACAAAAATTAAATGTAAGCGCTGTATGACCTCCATCTCACAGAGGTGGAAATGGAGACAAAGACACAGTAAACACCTTGCCCAAGGCCACCAGCTAATGAGTGGCACCAGAGGCCACACCTCTGACTGCCATGCTACCCTGCATTCCACCGTGATGGGGATGGGCAGGATGGGTCTGAGGGGGCTTGCGTCTGGCATGCCCTTCTTCTCCAAACTGGGGTCCCAGATGTCCCAGCCCGAGGGCTCGCATCTATTTCCCCTGCTTCTTCCTAGCAGAATCCATCCCAAGAGCACACCTTCCACATACAGCCAAGATTTCTACCCACTGGCCTCGGTAAAATATCCCAGTTCCAGAATATTCTTCCATTTTGTCCTTATTGGGCAGGGCAGTCTGGGGTGGAATTGATAAAGAGAACAGCCACCGACCGGACCCAGCATCCGGACCAAGAACTTTTCTCTCCCGAGACTCTCTCCGCAGCTGGGTCCTGCCCACTGTGTGAGGCTCGGCCCGAGACGCCACAGTGCTGCATGCATACCTCAGTGCTGACTGCTTCATCTGAAGGGTTGATCAGGACCACTGTTTCTAAGACGTCACTTCGGTGATGAAGGATCTTTTGTCCTGCAGGCACAAAAACACAGACAAAAGAGGAGGCCTTTAGTTTTGCCAGATTAAAACCTCCCTGACAGCTTCTGGGGCAGCTGAAGCATTTCTGCTTCTGATAAGGCTCCGGGCACCAGGATTCTCCACCTCATCTCGGGAAACACAACTGGTGTTACTAAGCAAGAGTGTGCAGAGCCCAGCAGGTTTCTCCGGGAATTGGGTCCGTGTGGTCCGCAGCTCCTCACGCTCCCATAACCCCCTAGTTTCCATGGTTGATCTCCAGGCTGTCTGAGGGTTAATGGTGGTTTTCATCTGAGACAGGGGTGGACGCCAGGAAAACTCCACAGGGCTCTTGACATTTCCTTTCTCATGGTAATCGGGGATGTTTCTCCCTATCAGCCTTTCTTCTGGTGAGAACGGTGCTGAGATTAATTAGGAGCCTTATTGTGAAATGAATGACATCCAGAAACCCAGCGAACAATTAGCCCAACAACCAGAATGGCTGTCTGAGGCAGGCTTACAGGCTCTCGGGGTATTCATTAATTCATTCACTTGCTCATAGAAAAGCGGAGAAACTATGAGCAAATGAAATGTGGAGAACAACTCTCCTGCTGGACAGGGAGGCCAAACTGGCCCCTAAATATAAGCCAAGTGGAGGGAGAACAAGAAAGCAAGGTGTGTGGGAAGGAAGAAGCCTGTCTAAGAACTGGACTTGTGCGGTGTTTTTGGCTCCACAGCCCTGACTTCCCACACCTTTAAGACTCTAGGGACATCCTGAGCCGAAAGCACCTCCAGCTGCAGTGGACTCGGGCCTATGGATAACCCACAAAGGCTCCCCCCACCTGCTTAGACAATGAGATGAAAGGGGTCAGGCGGTGTGTGGCCAGGGTGGGTGACACAGGCTCTGCTGGTGGATGACTGACGGACAAAGAAGACGTGGGAGAGGGAGAGGCGTGGTTGGGAGGGGAGATAAGAATGTGTCTGCTGATTGGAAGCACAATGAAACTTGGATAATGGGAGGAAATGGAACAGAATCTAAGGAAGACAGACACCAAAGGAGAGAAACACAAGACAGAATGACCAAAAGGCAACTATTTTCCAGGAAAATAGTTGGGCGTTTCTTCAAAAAGCTAAAATGGGGGGTCGGGGGGTTGGGGGGAGGTGGGACAACTGTAATAGCATAATCAATAAAATATATTTAAAAAAATAAAAATAAAAAAATAAAAGCTAAAATAGAATTACTGCATGACCGAGCTATTCCACTCCCAGGTGGACTGAAAGTGGGCACCTGAAGAGATGCTTGCATGCCAGCATTCATTGCAGCATTAGTCACAAAGGTGGGCACAATCCCATGCCCACCTATGGACAAAACAAACTGTGGTGTGCTGAGCAGTGGACTGTTATTCAGACCTGAAAAGGAACGAAGCTTTGACACATACGACAACATGGGCTCTTAAAACATTATGCTACATGCAATGAGCCAGACCCAGAAGGACAAACACTGCACAACTCCACCCACATGTGATGTCTAGAACAGGCAAGTTCACAGAGTCAGAGGGCAGATGAGCAGTTGTCAGAGGCTGGCGGGGAGGGAACAGAGGCCGACCGCCCAGTGGGCTCAGAGTTTCTGTCTGGGGTGCTAAGAAGTTCTGGAAATCGAGGTGATGGCTGTGCAACATTGTGCATGTAATGGATGCCCCTGAACTGCACAATTAAAAATGGTTACAGTGGCAAATTCCATGTTTTCTATATATTTTACCAGAACTTAAAAAATTAATAATGTGATATACCACAACCTACCGAGTGGTCCACTTTAAATGGGTGAATTGTATGGTGTGCACATTGTAACCTCAATACAGAGGTTTAAACAACAAAGCAGTCCAGGGCGCACCGCTTGGGGCTGCTCCCCTCCACACTGTCCAGGACCAGAACTACTGCGGCACCGTCCCATGTTGGAATACCACCGCTGCATCACCAAGCCTGTTCTCGTCCATTGTCTTACCTTTCCTAACAGCCAATATTCACCAACAGACCTCACCTTCAACGTGGAGGAAGTCCAAACTAGACACGAAGGGTGTAGGGCTCTGTTCTAAGCACTGCACACGCGCTGACTCCTGCAATCCCCGGAAGAGCTCAGTGACTGAGGTACCATGCTCCTTTTTACTACAACAACCATGAGGTCTACCAAAGACCACTAACTAGCCCAAGGTCACACAATGAGTCAGAGCCAGGACTTGAACAAGACACAGACATTAAATGCCAAAGAAGAGCTAGGGAAAAATCCAGAGGAATAAAATCAGAAATGTGCTTAGAGAAGCGAGAAACCAGAAAGCATCAGGAGAAGAAAATTAACATGGCAGACAAAACAAGAACAAAAAAGCAAAGGCAGCAGAACACTCCATAAAAGAGGGTAAATTTAGGAGAAGGTGTGTGATTCTTTACTCCCAATACCCAAATATGAAGAGACCCCAAAACAACACAACGTCACACAATTTGAGCAGGTAAAGGACTGAGCCTCAAGAAAAGTAATTCAACTCAGCCAAAGGAAAAAAATGTTCGTTTACGAATGTCAGAGTCTATAATTTGCTGAGCACTGCTTTTTGGCTTGGTTGTGTTTGCTTTTGACAACCATATACATTTAAAGCTCAAGCAAAAGAACATCAAATTAAACAAGCAAATGATAAACGGACAACCAGCCAAACACAGAAAACAAACTGTCCCCTACGTCCTTCCATCCATAGCCTCTGGGAAACAAAGACTTCAGGGGTGTCAAGAGCACTAAGCTGAAATAAAATTAAGCAAAAGCCTAAGACCAAGGAGAAGTGAATGGTCGTTTCCTTGATCAAACTTCTGGCCTGACTGTTTTCAGGCAGCATAACGCCACAGTATGGCTGTCTCATTACCACGTTCTGCGGGAGCCCACAAAAACAGGCTTGGCTCCTTCCCCAAGAGATGGTAAAGAAATCAGAGCCCTGTTCTTCCCTTCGTGATCTACACGCTGCCCCAAACCTGCTAACTGCATCCTTCCAGATGCAGCACCTGAGCAACAGCCTGGCCAGCGCAGCCCGAGTCTCAGCCCGCCCAGTGAGCCCTTCCCCAGACACGCCCTGGCAGGGGACTTCTTACCATCCACAAGAAGTTCCTTTCTTCTGGGGCTTCATCATTCACACAAACAAAACAAATGCCATGTGACAGCGGACGTGTACCTCTACTCCTTCCAAGTCAATTTTCAGACCTCTTTGCTCAGGAATTCAGCTAAGGATGTTCTTTTTGTCCATCTTTGGAAATACTGACACAGCCGTGCACCAAGATGCTGGGGCTGCTCCTTCAACAAAGGCCTTTTGATAGGAATGGATTTGAATGAAGGAGGGGATTTAAAGAGAGAGAGAAACCCCAAGCTCTTGTCACAGCCAGACTGTTGGCCAGATTTTTCTCCTGACGACGTAACCAGGGGCCGGGCCTGCCTGAGGGGCTGAGACGCTGTGCCCTGTCCCTGGTGTCCCTGTGGGATGCCAACTCTTCAGGCAGCAGGCTGTTCTGGGCCCCGGATGCTGGGACGCTTACAAAGTTACATATTTGGGGAATGTTTCACACTGGGAAACAGGCCAGGCATTCTGAAGGAGAGGCCACCACCCTCGCCTGCAAAGGTTTCATTCAGTTGCTTCAGAAAGTAAGTTCCCAGGACAGAAAGACAACACAACACAGGGGCAGCCTCTCTCCACCATCACAGACTGGGTTCTGCAGAATCAGCTCACAGGGGAAGCATTAGGCAGCCCCATGAGGAGGTGTCTCTCCTCAGCGTTGGTCTGAGGGGAAGCAAAGCAGGGCTCCGAGATGGAGTGATTGTCACAATTGCTCTGATAACTTTGAGGGCTCCCTACAGACTGTGTAATTGTGAAGGCTCTACCTCGGGGAGGGGTGGGGGACTGTAATGTGACACAGAAAGAGGTCTTATTCCCCCTTAGAAACAACAGAGGGTGGTCTGGGGACCCCCTGAGGCAGCAGGGTCCTTGCAGAAAATGAGACTTCTGTCTGTATATTCCCAAAGGCCATGTTTGAAATTCAAATAAGCCTGTAATTTTCAATTATTGCTGGGACTGTTTTCCTTTTTGAATATTGCATCTATGTCTTTTAAGGTTGGTCTAGGCTGTTGGCTTATGTTTTACTATATTCAGGTGACTTTAAAATTGCTGGAAACAAAATGTTATTTTCTAGGTGTATAATTTGTAGGGTGCTTATGGGCTCTCTTCTTCACAGAGTTTAATATTCATCGCTCTCTCTCCTTCTCCTGGTTTATGAAGAGGCTAATCATGGCCACACTCAAAGACACCCAGTGCTGAGGCACAGCCACAAACAAATCTCCATGAAACTTGCACACAGCTGACTCTTGTCCCTGACACACACCAGCCCCAGAACACAGGGCCTGGGAGGCTGTAACATCTCCACGGCGGAGAACACCCAAGCCAGTCAGCCCGTGAGACGGCTGCTGAGGGAAGCAGCCTGGCAAAAAGGAGAGAACTCTGGACCTCAAGAGGCAGCAGCGCTCAGGAAAAGGGAAAACCCTTGATGAAAATAGTAACCAGTGATGCTAAAGCCTTTTAAATTGTCTTTAAGTGAATGGTAACTCTGTATGTCTTAAGGATAAATATTTAATTTCTATTTCCATTAATGATCACAGTCTAGACATTTATTTGTGGAAATCTCTTTTGCTGAAAAATGAACACACTGCAAACATAACCCAGAAATAGAAACTGAAGAGTAGAGAATTCAGTGTGCATTCCGTGTGGAGGGGGGACAATAAGGAGGGTCCTGCGTCACTGACAGGGATGGAGTGGTAACCAGAGCCGAGTCAGGACTGAGGCCTCCAGCAGAAGGGCCCCTGCGCCCACCTATCTCCACCCCTCCCTCCACCAGCTTGCACCGCTGCCCACCTTCACCCACCCCCTCCAGCCCCTTGCCCAGGTGAAACCAGAGAGGATTCTTTTTGGAAAAGGCATTTGACATTGTGACTCAGCACTAGAAAAACCTTCAATGAGAAGAAGCAGAAATCTTAGGGTTAAAGAAGTTTCTAGAGTTAGAAAGGGAAATGCATGGGTTATTTAGCTAAAAGTAATGGTTGGTAGATCAAGAAAAGGCCAGAAGCGCAAAATGTCTCGACATGAAAGTCTGTCTTCACTGGGAGGGATGGAGCGGGGAGGGAGGGAGGGAAGAAAGATGAGAGCAGCGAGAGTTCTTCAACTCCACCCTTCACCCAAGTGCAGGTGCAGAGGAAACAGCTCACCTCCAGTCCTACATGCAAAAAACACTCCCCAGGCTAACATGTAGATCAATAGATGAACGCAGGAAATGAAACGTACTCAGTGCTGGACCTAAAATTAATTAGCAGCAACTCCCCCAGCAGCTTTTCATAACAGCATCTTGTCTGGAATTAACATCCAGGCCTCCTTTCTGCAGGAAAACCCGTAATCATGTCAAGCAAATGCGCTGAGAGATGGAGAAGCCTGAAGAGAAGGATGCTGGTGTGGCGGGAGGAGAGATGCCTGCTTCAGCAGTTTTCTAGTGAGTCCCCTCTTCTTCCGGAGCCCTCACAGATGTCCTCTCTGTCCCTCACAACCAACGCTGGGCACGGAGCCGGCCCCAGGCCTCAGGCCCCACCCCCATCAGCGGGAAGATGTCTCCTAGGCTCCCTTCTCAGAGGGAGGAAGGCATGAGCAAGTCAGAAGGCCTCACAAGTAGCACCAAGGGCTGTTCCCAAGAGCCTTTGTGATTCTTCCTGTCTCCCTCTGTCCCACCTCATCATTTCTAAGCAAGAAAAACAGAAAGAGAGAGAGAAATGGGGGTGAACCTGGCTTCTACGAGGCCACAATTAGCAGGTCTTTCCCAGGTGCCCAGAGTATCCTGGCCTAACAGAAGCGTCCCCTTGTTCCTTGGAACATGAAACCACCTCAGACCTGGGGGAGAACGTGACCATGAGGCAGGGCTAGACAACTGAGCCCCTGGTGCCTGCCACTGAGGCACCCTTGAGAAAACACCAGTGCTGGGAGACTTGGTATCTCCTGGTTTCACAGGTGCCGAAGGCTTGGTGTCAGCAGAGAACACGGAAAGCCAGCTGTTACCAGGAGCTTGTTCAGATTCCCCCTCCAGGGACCTCAAACTCCTAGCTGGAGGGGGTTTGACTTCCCATCATCCCTCACACATCAGAATCAACTCCTTATCTGCCACATCTCTCAGTCCTCGAAGCTCTCAGCCCGAGGCTGGGACAAGGCACCTTTCTAGCTGTCAGAGGCGACAGGGAACACGGGGAGGAAGGCAGCAGAAATGTGCTGGTTCTCAGGTCACGCACACGCGGGAGCACCTTCCGCGTGCTTTGTGCTCTTCTACATGGATCAGAATAATACCCAAGTGCCAGGTGAGTGCCTGGAGGTGGTCAGTGACAGCACCCAATTCTTTGAACACCAGAGGACCATCACAAGAACACAGCAGGACGCCTGGCCGGTGTGGCTCAGTTGGTTAGAGTGTCCTCATCCTGTAAACCAAAACGTCACAGGTTTGGTCCCTGGTAGGGCGGTGCATGCGAGAGGCAGCTGATGGATGTTTCTCTCCCTCCCTTCCCCTCAAAGCATGTCCTCAGGTGACAACTAAAAAATAAAAATAAAAAAACAGCAGGAAACCCTTCCCTGTGTAGACTGCTTTAGGCTTATCAACGGCACCTTGTTCAGTCGTCCTGACATTCCTGTGAAGTGGTGAGGGCAAGAATTACCGCCCCCTCTCCATGGGCCAAAGATCTGAGACCTAGTGACATGCTCAAGGCCTCACAGACGGGGTGAGAGAGCAGAACGTGGCTCATGGCCAAGGCCATCATACTATTCTTTTCTGTCTTTTCCTGCTCCACCCTCATCCAAAATTAAGGTTTTCAAGGTGTGATGCCAAGACTCCCCTTTGTGAGAGGTACACATGCAGCCGGGGTCAGCCACTGGTCAGCCAATGCCTGCTGAATCACTCACTACCCCCTCCAGCGGGCACGCTGGCCGCCCACGTCCACCCAGAGGCCAAGTCCCTCTTTGTTTCTACTGAACAATCAGAGCCCAGTTCTCTCCCACTTTCCCCCTAGTATTCCTGGAAATGGCGTATCTTTTCTATGGGAGATAAACTTTTTTTATTTCTGCATTTGTTTCATCTCTTGATGTATGTTCCTGTGTGTCACATCGCTCTCCAATTTTCAGTGCTTGTTTTTTTAAGAGAATAAAAACTTGAGTTGCATTATAAACAAGTTCAGGAGACTCTGTGAATAATTTTTTTAATGTAATAATTTGATCACTGCTTGAGAGTTAAACTTTTTTTGTACCTTAGATAACTTTTTGTTACAGAGAATTTAGTTGGTACAGAATTTGAGCCTATGAACTATTTTCCCTTTTTGTTGTCATTGGTTAGGTTTCTTGTGTGTCTGCTAGTTCTCCCACCCCATCCTTCTCTTGGTGTCTTTGCCATCCTCTAATTTGTGTTTCCCTGTCTTGCCCCCAAAAGCCAACAACAAAACACCCCAGACTCATGCTCAATGTGTTCACTGCACACAGAGATGAACTAAGCCTTCGGGTGCCAGGCAGCCTGGCTTTTGCTCCTGTAGTAGAAGGAGGCTCGTCTTGCTTTTTACATCCCCCCTGCCCGACCACTCCCCTGGGAGAACCTGTGGGCGATGGGAATGCCAGGTGACAACAGTCTGAGTCCTTTTGCAGGGTCTCATTGCACCCTCTTTCTAATCTCCTTCTGTAGGCTCTCCTCTTTCCTTTCCCTCTCCCTTGTGTAAAGTCCTCAGGGCAGAGGAATGACAAGGCAGGCCACCAAGGTTTAGAAGTGAAAGAGAGTAGGAAAGAGAAGTGTCAGGAAATGTTTTTTAACCTCACTGGTCTTCTCCTGCCTAAGAGATGCTGTATTTCCTGTTTGTTAAGACAATGTGAATTATTTACAAAGGACACAGTCTTCTGGAGTTTAACTCAGGCAAATTAGTGATGCCTTCATACACTAGCATTGAGACTGAAACATAAATACAGGCTCTCCCTATGAAGAAAAGGAAGTTTAATGGGGGGCTGAGAATTTTGACAGTATCTCATTTGGGAAATGCAAGTCGGAAGTAGCATCTGATACACAGCAGGAGCTCAGCCAATATCTGATGAAGGAATGACTAATAAAAACGGCTAAGATATATTGAATTCCGGGCCCCAGGTCAGGCCCCAGCCCATGTTCTTAATGGGTGGTCATCACATTTATTCTGCACACTAACCCCACAAGAAGAGCACCAGCCCCATTCACAGGAGGAACATGAGGCATGAGGCAGTTAGACAACAGCCCAAGGGAGTACGTAGTGGGGCTAGGATGGAAGCCGGGTGGTCGGGGCCCAGGGCCCAGGCTCTTAGCTAAAAAGCTACTTTAAAAGGGAGGATGGTAGACCGATGAGGGTGAGTTTGATCTGGGGCACACTGAGTTGGAGGTCCCTGTGGGAGAGAACCAGGTGGCTCTGTCCCATGGGCAGGCAGAAGTGTGCGTCTGATGCCTGGGCAACAGGCAGGGCCAGAAGCACTGCTCTGGGAGGCATCAGCGTGTTTTTAAGTGGTGCTCTAGGAGAACACAGGAAGAGCCTTTTGCTGAGAACAGTCTTGGGAAACACTGTTATTTAAAGGACAGACAAAAGCCGGGAAAAGCCCAAGAAGCTGATGGAGAAAGAGCAGAAGTGGCGGTGCCATGCCCCCTCGGCTCGCCCTCACCCCACCCCCTGAGGTGACCTGGAACCGCAGTGCTGTGCTGATTTGCCAACTTAAACTGCCCCCGCATATAGGAGAGTGGAGGCAGACCATTCCGAAGACATTATATAATCCGATAATAATTCTTAGCTACTTTTCAAATTCAACCCCAAACATACTCACTCTGACCCACATACCCGCTGCTCTGATACATTGCTTAGCCTGTGGACGTGGCTTTATTTTCTGTCTGGTAGACACCTGCCTGCTGGAGAAAGAGACTAGAGGCCGGCAGCTCTCGGAATGTAACAAGCCCCACAAGCACCGCTCACCGGAGCTCCTCACTAAAGTGCAGATGGCATGGTCACCCTCAGAAGGTCTGTCTGATTCAGGAGGTGGGGGTGGAGTCTGAGACTGCATTTCTGCAACCTCTCGGGTGATATTGATGCTTCTGGTCCCTTCTTTGAGAAACAAGACAGTGTAAATGAGGAATATGCTACTGATCGATAACAACACAGTAAGTCACCTTATTTCAAATCATCCTCACAGTGTTTTTTTGCGTATCACCGCCCTAACATCTGAACCTACTGCTAGAATTATTTCCCTCGGGAGCAGTGTGGTCATTAAGGGCTCAAACACCTCTTCCTGCTAAGTATCGATTCTGAATCATTTGACAGTTTTTTATCTGACATTTAATTTGCCATCAAACTCCTGCCATTGATCAAATCCAGAAAAATGGTTGACCTTTCTCCCTCATCCATGACTGTTCGGAACCAAATCACAACACCATTCACCCTCAAAGCCAGCTAAAAATCAAGTTAATCCTTTTGGTACTGACTATTGGAAAGGAAACAGAAAAAAGGAAATGCAAACAGCTGACATAACAAGTATTATACCTCGTATCTCATAAAGTACCAACCCCTTGGAAGCCTTTAGCCCCAGGCCAGAGAAAAATGTCATGAGTTGGTCTTCTCTCAGTAAAGTCCCGGGGGGCAATGCTACACAACAGTGGCAGCGTCAGGCTGGGGCACAGCAACCAGCTTGGTGATCTGCCAGGAAGGGAGTTCCTAAGGTCGAGATCCTCACCCGGGAGCATGAGGCTCCAGGGACTCGAGACCTGGTCTTTGCTGAAGTGATGCCTCAGCTGCCACCGTCTGTAACAAGTGCTGGGAAGGTGGATGGACAGTCAGGCCCTGTGTTCCAGCTGGTATGAGTAACCCTGATATCCCTTAAAGCGTTTGGCAAAAAGCCCCAGCCCAGCCCAAGAGAGCTGTGATTTTTATTGTTTGGTTTGGTTTTGTTTATTTATATACTGCCTCATTCAGCAGGGGGAGGTGGAGATGGCCCGTCTGCACGTGCTGACAGCATCAGCTCATATGTATCGCCACTTTCCACTGTGCTGTGTCGTCCAGTCACGGCTCGGGGCTTGGGCAGCCCGGAAAAGCACACTTCTCACTGACCTGGGGCTTCCCTCTCCTAGGGCTGAAGAGCGCTTCAGCCTGACCAGGGCCCTGATTCCTCCTCACTTCCCTGGTCTTTGCGCTCAGTTATGTTCACTGTCTGCTGACCCAAAGTGAAGTTCCGCTTAGAGCCTGGCCGTCCAATCCAGAATACATTCTTTCCATTTTTGAGGTCTTTTCTTGCAATTCGTGGTTCCGAGCCAGTCTTTCAAGTTCCCCACAGCAACTTGATTCCTTGCCATCCTCTGACAAATGGCCCCAGAAGAACCAGCATCCTGGCTCACATCTTTTCCTCCTTGGTGGGCTCCTTTTCTTATTCTAAGTGGAGAGGTGAGTCTCTCTGGCCCCTTCCGCATTATCCTTTTCTACACTCTGTGTCGCCCTAACAGGAGAAGGGTGCCATTGCTGAAGACTGGGTAAGATACAGGAACACAAAGCTTTGGGCAGATATTTTTGCCCTACTGACTAAAAATTGAAGACCGCAGACAAGGCCTAGCAGGCTAACTGCTCTAGCTGGTCTTCCGAGACTGTCACAGACAACACTGAGCCCATGCATGGGTAGTTCCAGCTCCTCTCGGTGGGCACAGACGCAGGAAAATTCATCAGAACCTTCTCCAACCAAACTTTTCACCTCTCCTTCCTCAAGCAAATCCAACCCCTGCATTTCAGTAGTAAAACATTTATTAGGAGGGCAAAGTAAACTAATTTAGTATTATCTGAGGAACACCATCCACAGAGTTGACCCTCTAACTGTTTTTCCTACTCTTTCTTGTTTTTAGAGAAAAAAGAGGTATGGAATCCAGCCCACTGCTGACTCAGACCCAATGCAGAATTGCACTTTGATGGAGGGATGCAAGTCCCTGGCTTTCGAGTCAGCCAAAGTGCTTTTCCACTTCACCTAATGGCATTCAACTTCAATCAGTCATACTGTCACAAGTTTACACGAAGCAAACTGGTAATCTACAATACTGCTGTCTTCATTTAATTCACACTAAGTAATCTAAATTTTCAGTATCTCAGATATTCAAGTTTGCCTAAAGGTTTTTAAACTAAAGGGTGTTGTTTGATGATACCATTTACTCTGCCACAAAATAAGGCATCATACCTACTTAAATCGAATCCATTCCTTACAGGTCCAGTTCACATTTTACTTCCTCTAGGGAAATTGCCCTGTCCACTTCAATTCTGAGTTGTCTTTTCCTCCAAAATTCTGATAGTGATGCATGGTCCCTACACCATATAATTCAATTAGAGGAAGTGTATAAAATTTATACGAGCTATTGCATCCAATTAAATTAGAATGTCTTAGTTACTTTCACATCCAATATCTCATTTGAATTTTCTGTGGAATTGGCAATTTCTATGTAAATCTCACAGAACCTAGATCAGAGCCTTCTTCCTATAGGCATTCAGGTGTTGCTGGTTCTGCAAAATAGGACAACTGAAAATATAGATATCCACAGTTATACACAAACAGCCATTCAATTTCTAAGTAGGATTTAACGCAACAGTGCACATCAAAATTCAGCCTATAGAAGTGAGCAAATCAGGTGTCTACTTTCAGGATCTGGAAAATATATGCCGGTGTCATCATTAGCAGGAAGCTTACTGCCATATATAAAGAAAAAGGAAACACTGCTTAGCTCCTTTGGTGTGATTAGGGGGAAAAATGTCCAAAAGTGTTAGGAGTTATGTTTTTTTGCACAAGTGCATTGAATTTTGCCTCTGTTCATTCAGCATTTATTATTTTCATTTTGATTTTATATGTAATTACAAGGTCTTCACAAGGTCCCTCTGAATGGGGTGCCACAGCATGTCCCCATACCACACTTCACCTCTATTGGGAGACTGTGACTGAATAACTGCATCTGTAGATGTAGGGAAATTTAATGCAGGAAACCAGGGATAAATACAGAGCCATATATTTAATAATATTTATGTAACAAGCAGAGATTTCAATCAAATCTGACTAAGGGACATTTTCAAGGCATTGATAAATGTGTTCTGAACCATCTGATGTAGCTCTTCAGAGGAAAAAAGGTCCAAAACCCATGATGCAGAAGTGATTCAGAGATGCAGTCAAGTAAATGCCACCCTCTTTTATCTTCTAAGAAAGATCAAAATTCCAGTCTAGAAGGAGTTTAGGGAGGATGGCAAATAAACAGGGGACTCTGCGAAAACTTACTCTGGTAAAAATCTCCAGATTTTAATTTCCATGGGAAGTAATAGAATCTTATAAGAAAATCAGCATGCATAAAACCACTTTCTACATTTCCTATCCTGCATCATTCTCTATTGGTTATTTTTCATGTAGTTATGCACTTGGGACACATGCAATTATCCATACATATGGCAAGCAAAGTTGTTATGATGCATTATTCGTTGCTCTCTCACAAATAAAAGAGTGTACATTAGGAGTAACTTTTGTCCCGGTAAAAATGCCAACAGGTAAGAAAGGCAGTTCTGGAGAACGGACGGAACCAGGCTCCACCATCGGAACTCCGGAGTATAATGGAAAGGCAGAACACCTGATTCTGGTCCGGAAAGCAACACTGAAGCTTTCCCACTTATTTTGGAGTAGAGGCTGTCACTGGAGAAGGTAGAAAGGTGAGACAGCACACTCAGGTTGTAGCAGGTACTCCCAACTCGATTTAAACTCAGATATCAGGGAAATGCAAGGACAGGCAGGGTTGAGCCTTCCTGAGCCCTTATCGGCTAAGGGCCTTGGAGCAGCCCCAGGAGTTGGACAGGGATGGGAGCCAAACAGGTGGGCAGCGCTTGACCTGTTTCCTAAGGTCCCATGGTCTAACGAGAGGAGAATCTGACCTTGTTCCTGATTGCCAGCTCCTTCAAGGACAAAAGGACCCCAAACCAAGGAAACTGTGACATGGGTCCTGGGTCAGGTTTCAGGCTTGAGAATCTTTTCTAAAAGGATCAAGAACACTTCGCCATGCTCCTAATCATGAGCTTGGCGTGCACAAGGCCAGTGCCTGGAGTATGCCGGTCACGAGCAGGTTCCTGGCTCTCTCCCCAGATAGTTTTTTGGAATCTTCAGTACAAGGTTAAACTAGTTACACAGCCAGGTACCAAAGGGTTTGCTGTACTCCAAGGAGTTATTGTGCAAACCACATTGAAGAAAAGGACCACTGTTCATCCTGTCTTTAGGCAAATCCATCACGATCCTCTCTTTCAGGCCCGACATTTTTCCAACAAAGAGGGTCCAGAAAGGGTATGACACCTCCCTCTTTCACAGGACTATTCTTTTTCAAAAAATATATACACATATATTTAATTTTCATCTGAGGAGAGAGAGGGGAAGGACAAGGGAGAGAAAAACATAGATTTGAGAGGGAAACATCGATCGGTTGCTTCCCTAAGTGCCCTGACCAGGGATCAAACAGGCAAACTTTCAGTGTGCAGGATGATGCTCCAACCAGCTGAGCCACACTGGCCAGGGCACAGGACGATTCCTTAACAGGCTCTGGATGTAGTTCTGGAAGCAGCTTCCTAATGAATTCTGACCAAAATACCACCTCTGGAAGAAGTAGATGCTCTTTCTCTTATAACTTCAGGCTTCACAAAAAGAATCTGCCTTCAGACAGCTAGGGCTTGGGTAGAAAATAGACCAGGAGAAGACTTTACAATATAAAATAGGGACTTCCCTCTATGGGCGCTTGATCATGTATTCATTATCTTCTGTGTAGTGTGGCCGAATGTTTACTCTGGGGGCAAAATGTTATATAGGAAGTTTTAAACATCTGGAGAAGAAGCTTAAAATTCATGTTACTTTTTTCTCATTATTTTTAAATGATATAAGCTGATGCTTTAATGTGTTTTTTTAATACTGTCCTGGAAAATATCTGCATTACCTTTCTGTCAGATCCAATCAAATCCATTATGAAATTTCCTAAATATCTCATGTCTATAAAATTGCTTTAAAAAATAAATGACATCTTTTATAATTATAAAAAAATTAAGGATTATCAGGATAACGATAAGAAGTCCACTTAGCAATACTTCAACCCTTGGGATTTTGATGTCAAAGTTGAAGAACGAATGTATTTCTCTTCCTCGGCCCATTTTTTCCAACATAAAATGTCTGCGCATTTAGATAAGCTTCCTTAGAGAAACCATTATTTTAATATGTTAGTCTGTTTTTATTTGATTTAAAGAACAACAGTCATGCAAGGGTAGCTAATGGAAGGAGTACGAGTTATATGATTTGACAGGTAAAAAAAATATCCCGAGTCTCTCCTGCGAATGGATAATTATGTTAAATGGGCCCAATTGTGTGCCCTCCTCAGTTTGCATCTGAGTCCTATTGTGTCCTGTCCAGAAAAACCATCTCACACTTTCTTATTAATATTTACCAGAATAGTGTTTCTAGATTTCTCTTTTTACTAGAGTAAGGTTTCATCTTGCTCACTTTCTAGTCTTTTCAGAGGTGGAATTTTGCTTCTAGTTAAAAAAACAAAACAAAACAAAACAATGCAGGGGAGAGGGGAATGGGACAACTATAATAGCATAAACAATAAAACATTTTTTAAAAATCAATAAATTAAAAATTTTTTTAAATAAATTTTAAAAACTCCACTAACCAACCCCCGACTATGGGAGAGATGCTGCAGAGAGCATCACACAGAGGAAACCACGCCCTCTGCTCACTGCTCTCCCGTCAGATTTGCATGGAAGAGAGAGGTGCTGATTTAGCAGAATGCTGAGCCATTTTGTAAATTCAGATCCCGCGTTTCCCTTTGTTGCTCCTCTCTTTTTTGTAATGGCCACACTTTGGCATTTCTGCATGGCCTCTTTGGTTTCAGAGCTTTACAACATAGCATTTCCCGTGGAGGAAAAAAGGAATAGAGCACTTGGCATACATTATGTAGCTGCACCAGACTAGTCTACTCGCAAATACGTCTGTGTGACAGGCAAGTGGGCCTGTTTCGTCTAGTTTCCTGGCCGGCCCCGCCCTGCTCACAACCTGCAGTTTGCCAACTGGAAATGCTGCCCCTTCCCTTCCGCTGCTTGCTGCTTTCCCAGCCCCTGTGCAACCTGCCAGCTTTACTAGCTCAAAGGATTTAATGAGTTTTTAACTCAGTTTTGGCTCTGGAACCCAGCCAGCTACTGCTGCCTGGGGCTTGCATTTCCTTTCACACATTATCAGGGAACAGCCATAAAGACAAGACGTGTCACTGCTGGACTTTTCCAGGGAGGATTCGCTTGGCCTCCGGTTATCACAGGTCTTGCTGACGGCAGACAACGAAGGAACTAAAGGCAGTCACCTCCGAGTGCCGCAGGCAGAATGAAAGAGGTGCCCCTGGGTGCTCGCAAGGAATTTCTAGGGAGTGATCTGTGCTCTGTAATCACTGCACCACAGTCCAGCAGGAGAGAGGGCCAGACCACACTGAATGCACTTTGGGCCAAAATTACAGGCAGTTTTACACCCAGGTGCCCATCATATAACAAGACCCTGGAATACTCTTCACCATCACAATTCCAATGGCCACTCCTCTCCCCTCAGGCACTGGAAATGGGTCCACATGGTGTCCTCGCCTCCCTGGACTCTTGTGTGGATCGTGAAACAGCAGTGCTCCTGGTAGGGAGGCTCTGGAGGAGCCACAGAAGCTATTACTCTAGGACAAGACGTTAAGAAAACTCGGAGACTTAAAGTGCTGGGACATACCTCATAAATTACACACTCTTCCTTACATGAGCCAAACAATAGCCAGGATGTTTCCATCTGCTCTACCCAGCCTTTCTGGTTCTTTGCATTTGCTCTTCCCTCTGTCTGGACACCTGCCCTCTCCTATGTACTTGGCTGCTCCCTATTGGTCCTTTAGGTCATGGTGTGACACGTCACCTCTGCAGAGTCTTCCCAGAAGGCCCTGTCCCCAGAGCAGCTGAAGCTCACTGCTGTGACCACACTGAGCTGCTGTGCACAGCCAGCACTGAGGCCACTCTGATGTCAGAAATCAGGTTTCAGGGTGGAATCTGTTGTTTCCTTGCAGGTGAATGTTTGGCATTTATTTATTAGTCATCAGTGGAGATTTCTGAGAATGCCTCCCTTGTTGAAACTGCAGTTCGAGGTCCCGAGAAGAGCACAGTAATATTGACTGAATGGGTGCAGACGAGTTGAAAGAAGGCTTTGCAAATGCAGCGGACAGGAATAGAGACTGATGTAAATTTATAGTCAGATATTTTTAAATAGCTGCATAAATGTATCCCACACAAGCTATGATTCTACCTACTCGTAAATACCAAGAACAAGATGTTAAAAATAGGTACCTGATTCAATCTAGTCATTAAATAAATGACTACATTTTACCTGCAAATATGGGTTTTAAATCCAATCAACCGATAATTTAAACCACTTAAGAGCCGAGGCACATTTCCAAAGGCTGACTAAACAGGGTTGGTTATCTACGAGCCAGTGAGGCCCCCGCTGTGGACACGGACAGGAAACCAGGAGCTGGTGGCACACCTGTTAGCGGCTGTAGGTGCTGGTTCCTGGTCCTGGCTGAGCGGCAGAAGCACAGGGGTGCATGTTAAAATTACGCACAGCTGAGCCCGATCTAGACCTACTGAATCGGAATCTCAAAAGTCAGGGTTGAAGTCTGTGATTTAAAATCTCTGTTGATGATTCTGATCACCAGGCAGATTTGGGGACCTCTGTTCTATTGCTGGGTGACCTCCCTAAAAGCTTCTTGAGGGACCCCTTTCACACCTGAGTTTCAGTGATTTATAACTATATTTGACATTGTAGTAAGCAACTCCTTTGAGAAAACTCCTCTTGTCAACATATCAACATAGTGATCCCTAGGATTTGAAATGTGAGATAATCATAAGAGACTTTCACAAGTTAGGGAATAGGGAGAGAGGAGACTTATCAGAAGGAAAGAAGAAGATCTCCAGCCAGGAGAGGGAAGAGGAAACAAATTATGGAAAGGAGCTAGAAGCCAAGGTGAGATGACTGGGCAGAGAGGTCTTGCTTTATTTCATGGCTGGGTGTAATTCCACCCACCAAATACTGGCAGAAGGCTGCCATGGGCATGTCCCTCAGAACTGTTGGTGGTGGTCAGCAAAAAAGAGATGGCCCCTGCCTTGTGGGCACATACACACAGTGGCAGGAGAGAAAGTGCATGAGAGAGCACCGAAGACAGTCATGGGGTGGCAGGGGAGTGTAGGAAGGCTTCCTCCTGAGATGGCATCTAGATGTGACCTAAAGGATGGTGGGTAAAATGCAGCAAGAAGCCACACAACAGGGAAGCTACAAGCCTGCGAAACAAGCTCTCAGGGAAGACCCGGAGCCTGTCATCCAGGTTTACAGAAGTGTGAATTTGGACAGATCGATGCCAAATGTCTTACAGACACAGACATGAAGGTTCAGAAGGCTAAGTGGCTTGTCCAAGTCACACAGCAAGATGATGGCAGAAACAGGAGTAAGGTGTGGACAGCCAGACACGCAAGCCTTTTCCTCCCCAAAGGACCACTGCACAGGCCGGGGTGGCTCCAGGAGGGCCTCGTGACCTCACAGCTCTGTGACCCAGATGCCTGCACCCATGAAGTGGTATCCTCTCAATGACATAAAAGGCGTCTTTGATTCTTAATCTAGATATTGCTCAGATTCCTTATTAGAAGCCAAAGATGGGCTACAAGAAAAGTAGTTTAAACTTAATTCTTAGGTTACTTATTTGAGTCAGTGATGGCAAAAATATGGAATCTCACCCACTTAGGCTAAAACTGGGGGCTTAGAGCTGGTCACCCATTCTCCCTTCTTTTAGAAAAGGATTAGACTAGAAAACATAACTGTTTTATTCACCAAGCAACTAGAGTAGAAGCAGAGAATTCTAATCTAACACAGAACGTCCAGTAAGTTGCCTCTCTTTCAGCTCCTCTAGGTTTTGCTTTTACAGAGACCCCTCGTGGCAAACCCTGAGGGATGGATGAAATGAAAACCCTTACCCTGACCAGAGCGGCCCAGTTGGTTGGTTGGCCCAGTTGGTCTGAACAAAGCAAAAGGTCGCTGGTTTGATTCCCAGTCAGGGCACATGCCTGGGTTGTGGGCCAGGTCCCCAGTTGGGGGTGTGCGAGAGGCAACCAATGGATGCTTCTCTCTCATATTGTTTTTTCCCCCTCCCTTCCCCTCTCTCTAAAAATAAAATAAAATAAGTAAATGAATAAATAAATAAAATCTTTTAAAAAAAAGGAAAATCCTCATACACCACACTGGAAGCCTCCACCCAGGTGGCATAATCACCACTGGGCAACCCTCACCATGCCACAGTAAGTATTCCACCCGGTGCAGTCATAAAGGGTCTCAAAGTACAGTGGGAGGGGTTTTTAACGATAATGACTTAATATTCCCAAAGCCCCTACTAGGTTGGGTCCCTCACAATACATGTAAACAGCAAAGCCTATGGGCTCTGCCGAGGTGATAGAATCCAAGGAAGGAAACAAAGATGATGTGAACAGCCTTAAATTTCTTTAGAGACAGTTCAAAGCACGGCCATAAAGTAACACACGCAACTCTAGGAAGTCAGGTAGTGTACCATTCATAAAGAGCCATTTCCTTCCAGCTTTTTGTTAACTTTCTTTTTCTAATGACTGTTTTTTTCTCAGCACCATTTTATTTTCATCTCTCCTCCAAGGACTAAGGGGCGGGGCGGGGCGGGTATAAGATGCCCTCCCCATTTTTCAAGTTAGTCACCACCAAAGGCTCGCAGAGGACACGAAAAGGTCTTTAATGATCATGTTGACAATGACTGTCATAGGGAAAACAATTCTTCCACCTCTAGTTCTGGTTCTTCCCTTTCTCCCCCTCAGACACTCAGCATGTCAATTGCACTGGTTTTGCCTAGAGACACAGCGTATCCTCGATCACACAATATCAGGTCTTAAGTGCCGAAGAATCAGTCCTGGGATGGCATGATGTCACCCACAGTGCTGTCCCAGACTTGAAGGCCCTCTTCACTCCTAGTGATGATAACTTAGTACTAGTTCATCATAAGGGCTCTGACCTGGCTGCCAATTCTGGTTTTGCCAACACCTATTTTTTTGCCACACCATCAGCAGAGCCTCAGCATGAGCTGAGGGTGCAGAAATCACTAGAGGTAGGAAAGAAGGGCAGAAGAAGCCAGGAACATCACCATTACTCTTCCCTAATGGCAACTTACCCTGTCCGTTCGTCTGTCTGCCAGACTGCTGGCTGTGGCAGGCAAGAGAGCCTATTAGTTGAGAAGAATGTCAGAGAGAAGCGTTGTCAGTTCATCCATCCCTTCCCTGTAACACCAGTCCTAGCGCTAGTATCCCGAGGAACCACACAGCCACCACTTACTGACTGGTTGTGACGTGTTCTTTGGGGATAACATTAAATCTAAGCCTCAACAAGAGCTATGATCGACTTCATTTTATGTTCAGAACTACATGGAGAAACTGGGTACAGAGACATCAAGTGACTGGTCCAAAGCCATGGCTGCTGAGTGACCAAGTTGGGATTCATACCCAGGTGCATCTGACACTGAAGTTCATCTTCTCTCCTTGGCCCCCTCGGTACCACCCTGGCCAAATCAGAGCTCTGCTCTTCTCTGTCTTCAGACCCAGACCTGAAGTTCTTGAAGATGGAGATACCGAAGCCTGAGGGAGAAGCAATATGTTCTCCCCAGGGCCACTGTGGAGCCAAAGCCCGGGAGCACAGTTCACTGTTCATACGATGTAAATGTGTGCTCTGCAGATAAGACACCCAGGTATGTGCTCTGCAGCCTTTCCGGCCTATGAAATCCCCAACTCTCTCTGGGCTAAAGGCCAGACTCACTCATCCATCCAGGTACCACTTCAAGGCCCAGGACTGATGAACACTTACTGAATTCTGTGGTCAGTCTAGCTTGCTATTGAAGCTCTCCAGAGACAAAGATTCTACAACAGCCTCTAGCAAGTCACACAGAGGATTCTGGCCCCTGAGGGGGAGAGGACAGGAGTCCTACTGTTTGCCTATTCTTCACTTTCTGAGAACTAAGAGATTTCTTACAAGCCCTTCTGAGGTTGCCTATATATAATACTTGTCTCAAGGAACAGGACTAGCCCTGTTCTCTCTATAACAGACTTAAAAGAATATAGTCTAGAATAAAATGATTGCATTATGAGGCTACTGAATTGATATAAAAGAAGGCACCATGGAACATCAGCCACAAGAACATTTATAAACCCTCTTACATGAAGAGATTGCAAAAACAAAACAAAACAGGGCTTATTTCTAAACAGTGTAATCAGCCATGCTATTCCCAGCCTCCACTCAATTCCTAGACAATAGTCATGGTTGCTAAAATAACTTCAGCTATTTCTAGCCTAGCAAAATAAATATTGGCTCCAAGAAAATTATAACTTGTAGTAAAAGACTAATACTATTGCTCTTGATTAAAGATGTTATGTTCTTTTCAGAGTCTTTTCAAAAATAGCTGAGTAGTGGCTGCAGAAAGATTTGGGGGGGGTCAGTTCTGAACATGCAACTGACCGCCCCCCTTTTCCCCTGTCCCTAATCCACAATAACATCTTCTTCCCTCCTGCTTCCTGATTCTCATTCATGCTCAAAGTGTAAATGGAAATACAAAGGAGATAAATGAATGGGTGAAACCTTCCCTTGCTCAATTCAAAAACACATGTCTGCCCTCCTCCAACAAATCTGTAACACTCATCACATGTTGGCTCTAGAAGACCCCACAGAAACATAAGGCAATAGAGAAGGAGCAATTTAGGTATAATGCTGATGGAGCCCCATCCTCTACTGAGTGAAAAGTATAATTTCATGTGGACAGAGAGAGGGTGCACTTCTCAAGTTTAAACAACCACAAGTAAGGCCCGGATCTCACACTATGTGTGGAAAACTGTTTATGAATTTGGTATGAAACTGGAGGGCCTCTGAAATCCCTACTGAAACTTAATAAATGCCCCTTTTTTATTTCCATGATTCAATAACTAGATCCATCAATGTCAATGTTTAATGAACATTAAGGGTCTGGGAAGCACTTCTTCCTCCAGGCCATAATATAAATCACTGGTATAATGGTGTTTATCAATAAATGTAACTCAATATGGCAACTTAAACAAATAATTTCATATACACAGCCAAGCTAGGAAATGGCCTGTTGTTAATTACTTGCTAGTCCTTAGGAAGTAAGCACTTAGTAATACTACTCTTCATTGTGTTAACATATCCTATCTGCCTTTTCAGGAGCTTCCAGATGCTGAACACATTCTTTTTCCAGTTTTGATGCATAAAGCTCCTTCTCTCCCAGAGGCAGTGAAAGAAGCTATGGAGACAGGCAGACCTGGGTTCAAATCCCAATCCTGCAACTTGCTAGTGATCACCTTGAGCAGATTATTTAATCTCTCTGACCCTCGGGCTCCTCATCAGTAAACGGGAATGACAGGACCCACACCTTGCAGCGCTGCAGTGAGGATTAAATGAGGTCTTGTACATAAGGAGCCTGGCATGCAGTGCTCAATAAATGGGTGTAACTATAATTACTGTAATAATTAGACATGGATATCTTACCCAAATCCCTAACTTCTCACATAATGAACCCTTTCAAAAATTAAAGTATAGACACTTATATAAAATCTCCCTGATCCAAATCCCTCTCCTCCTCTTGAAGATGCCACCATGGTCTTCATTCAATGTCGCCAGCAGCACTTACTCCTAAACCACCTGGCTGTGAGAGCCCTGAAGCAGAGCCAGCACAGTGCCTCGGTCTCAGCTGCCATCTCCCTTTTTCATGTCTGTGTGCAGCAGTTTGGATCTCATCAGGAAGTCACTGAAACTCTAAGCTGTCATTGCTTTACCAATCGGCACAGTGGCGATCCTGTCCAAATTAGTCATCGACGAATCACAAAACCAAAACACCATTGAAAGCTTCCCCCATTCAGCCACACGCCCTTCCCTTTGTGTTCCCATATCTTTCAGGCTGTTTGGTCACATTTTCTAAACACCTCTTTCTTCCCTGCAATTGCTTCAGTCATCCAAATAGTTGTGTGAAACTGGGACAACATCAAAGGTTCTTTTAGTTTTGTACCATTTCAGAATTTCCCACTATCCCTTACTAACACATCTCTACTATAATAGAAATCAGAGGCAGAGTTATAAGAGCCAGCACTTAGAAACTGCCTTCTTTATGCAAGGCATTGCTGAAAGTGCCCTGCACATATCAGTGCCTTTACCACGGTCAGTTCCCATAGTCCAGAAGCAATTACTGGAAGGCGGGGGTCTTGCCTCTCTAGCAACAATCTATTAGAGGATGGCCATGAACCTTACCAGGCAGGTATGGGCTACCTAGTCATTTTTTCCATTTTCAGGGACTGAGATAAATAATTCCTTGTAGGTTCAGCTGCCCACTTGCCCCCAGAGCCTCCTCCCTGTCCTGTAATCAAAGATGTCCTCCCCAATCAGTCCCCAGTGAGGCTGTGGGAACCCGGCTGGCTGTCCCCAGGAATCCCACCTCCATCTTGTCCCTTGGCTCCCACTGTCTGTGACCCACAGCTGCAGCTGTTGACCTGTGTTTGCTGCTATTTGCATTTCAAATAAGTTAATAAAAGCAATGAACTAAATAATAAATTGGAAATCTGTGCTTAAAACAATGATAATAAAGGCCTTTGATTAACCCCACAGTACCACAGAAAAGCAACTCAGCTACACCACTAATGGTGTTTTATATACATGCAGGGCCTCTCAGCTGATTGCTTCAGGATTTTTATAAATACTACCCTCTCATGCAGACTGAAAAATATCATCTTTGGGTAGGAAAACTAGATCAAGATAGATATAAAAATGACTTGCATATGGTTACAATTAAAGTCAGTAAATCATTCGCACATCTGTTTAAGACACATTGACTAAGCCCTCACTAAGCACTGGTCACTGGGCTTCCAGCCATCAGGAAGGTGTGGGGAGCTGACAATACATTGATCCATTCAAGTAACCCTACAGTGGTTAGGGGCTGCGAGGACCACAGGTCTGGTCCATGACATGCTGCTTCTCAGCTCCGACTCACAACCTCTCCCTGGGTCTCTGTCTCCTCATCTGTAAACTGAGGACAGATGGGGAGGGAGTTTGGACTGGCTGCTCTTGAGAGTCCCTTTCTGCTCTGACACTCAAAAGTAACTCGGGTCCTTTGGTCTCGCTCTGTGTCCCTGTGTATCTGCACATAACATTGTTTCCCATGTTGTGCACAGAACCAGAAGAACCATGTTTGAGTCCCTAAGTCTTACCAGGCCCTGGTTTCCTGGTATACACAATGGAGACAATGACAATTCTTATCTACGGAGGTGATCTGGGACCGCATGAGAACTGCGTCAGAAAGCCCTGCAGAAATCCGAGCTATCACTGACATCCCTGAAATTTGACAGCCATCTTCAGGATCAGGAACGGAAGGCTCACCTTTCCACTGTGCTCAAGCACCTCTGTCTTAATGTCATCTTTGACTACTCGGTGAGCACACAGCGCCATTTCATCCCATATCAAGTTGCCTGTTTTTTATTAAGAAGAGATTTTAAAATTTCCTGCCTTCATCTATTTTCTTCGTGGTCTCTAAGTAGAAGCTTCATTTAACCAGGCAGATTTCTGTTTTCTCTCTTAAAATGTATGCATATAGGGGGCTTAAGAAATTCCATACAGAAAGGTAGGATGACTAGCAGGGAGGGGTGGGTATCTTGGGCAAAAGCCACACCTTCCAGGCTGGCACTCTTTCCCTGCCTGGAGTTCCAAGTGGGATGGGAACGCCGTGAAGAAAACTCAGTGTTTCAGAAGAGGAAGAAATAAAGGCAGGAGAGGAAGGGCAGAGGCACAGCCTGGGGAGCTGGACATGTGGTCAAAATGTAACCCTTACAACCCCTCTAGTACTCTTCCTATCGGATGTTCTACCAAAAGCCTACTCAATAGTGTGGGGAAAACTGTGAAGAAATGAAGTGATTCAGGACATGTTTCAAAAACGGCTACCACAGGTCAGAACACCACTGCTCGCTCCCATCGCTGCTGATGCTGGGAACACTCGGGCATGGAGACCCCGAAAGCAGATGTGGGTGCCTGGACACAATGGCACTGTGATCCCATGATGAAGGTCATCGCCGTTGGAAAGACTTGGCCACTCTGTCCTATTTACAGCGAGATTTTCATTTAATCCTGTACATATTTTTGTTGTGTGTCTAACTACCAGCAGCTTCCAAGGACAGGAACACATGAAATCACAACCTCTTTGTTTCTGAGCCAACACACTCTTACTAAACCATATTCTCAGTCGCTGCTTTTGTTAAGTTGGTCCTGAGCTCAAGAACCACCAATGGCTCCCCAGTGCCCTCAAGATTAAATCCAAACTCCTCAGCCTAGAATTTAGGCCCTTTCATAAACTGGCTGCTCACTATATTCTGAGGGGAGCAAGATGTACATAACATGGGATTACCACTTTTGGGCAGTTTACATTCTAGTCAGATTTTTGTATATAAAATATTTAGAAAATAATATACACTAGTGCAGGGGTGTCAAACTCATTTTCACCAAGGGCCACATCAGCCTCGAGGTTGCCTTCAAAGGCTGAATGTAATTTCAACTCCTGAACAGTTAAGGAGTAGTTACATTTATACAGTCCTAAAATTATTTTGGCCCTTTGAAGGCAACCGCGAGGCTGATGTGGCCCCTGGTGAAAATGAGTTTGACACCCCTGCACTAGTGAATAATCAAGTGCTAAGGCAGTGAGGGGACACAATGTGTAAGGATGTGGATTCACTTCCAATTCACCAGACTGTCCAGCCTTCCATTTCTACTCTTTTTAGAAAAATGCCTCAATTCATTATCCAACCTGGAGTCTAGAATAATCTTGGCTTTGGAGCATCCTGATAATATTCAAAAATTTCCCACCCTGGCTGGGGTGGCTCAGTTGGTTGAGCATCAGCCTATAAACCAAGAGGTTGCAGGTTTGATTCCTGGTCAGGGCACACTCCTGTGTTGCGGGTTCAGTCCCTGTAGGGGCGTGTGCAAGAGGCAACCCATCAACATTTCTCTCTCACATCGATGTTTCTCTACCTTTTTCACTCCCTTGCCCTCTCTCTAAAATCAATAAATAAAAATTTTTTTAAAATTCAGTGCACCTGGACTTGTCAGGGCAAAAGTTCCCCAGCTAAAAGATCCCCGATTTAGAGGCCACTCTTGAGATGGGCAGAGATTGACAGGAGCAGTTACAATGCCCATTCACAGTGCAGGGAGGAATACACCAAGGGGAAGGAGTGGGAAAGCTCAGTTCCTACTGGAATCCCCAGAACCAGTGGATCTGGGGAACAGGGTTTCTGATGAACAAAAGCAGCTTCCAGTTCCCCAAGTCTGGTCACACAGAATGGTACAACCACTAGGCCTAGAGGCCTTGTTCTGCAATCACCTCTCCATCTGCTAGGGGCCCTGGGTTTATTTCCTCAGGAAAACTTTGCCTGGCAAAGAACAGGAGCGCAGCTGGGCAGGACGCTGGGCACAGCTCAATGGGTAAGCCTCAGTGCCCCCACATTTCCCCTGACTCTCGCCTGCCCATGGCCATCTGTATTGGCCAAATTAACTAAAAGTTGTCAAACCTCCCTTCATGTTGGACAGACACTACCTCTGTGCTTGTTTACAAATAAAGAAAGTTGTTAACAGCACACTGGAATGGGACCAGAAGCATTCAATTGGTCCAAAACTTATCAGCCGAACATGTACTTGGAGGAAAATCACCGAGTCTGTGTGGCTAACCAGGGGCACTGAGTGGGAGCCGTCTGGATTCCATGGTCCCAAATCCCGTCCCTTCTTGTCATGAGAACAACTCACGTACACACTATTTCTAGAGAATCTGAGGGTGTTGTGTCCACTGTGAGATACACACAAGTGTGAGCTAGGAACAGGAGGCAAGTAATAAAGAAAATGAATCCCCTCGTGGAAATAGAAGCTAAACAATGAAAGTAATAATAATCCCATTTCAGTAAACTTGTTTTGTTTTTGCTGGTGTTCAAAACATGAGGGATTTGCAGGACATTTAAATCAAGAACTGCTTCCTAACTCTAGTTCCAACCTGCAAAAGCTTTCATCAGAAACTGTGTTTTAAAGATCATCTTGTCAAACAAAGAAAAGAGGGTTTTTGTTTGTTTGTTTGTTTGTGTTGTTTTTTGCAATAGCACGAGGTATGGGGATGGGGTCTGTGCGGCATGCTGTCCCATAAGGGCCCACAGTTCAGCAAAGCTTGCCCATTGAATCTAAATGAAGGGAAAGAAGTCCTTTCTCTCTCCTTGACTAACGACCAACCCAGAGAATACAAAAGGGAAAGCAGACTGATTTTGACATCTTCAAGGATTTATATTCCTAATACAAAATACCAAGTGCAACACTATTGCTTCTAACAAATATTTCCAGATTGGAGCCCAGTAAAAGACCTTCACATGACTAGGCTTCAGTGAGTGATTCTTGTCAAGTGAGAGGTGATCCCCGCAAACTTGAGAAACAATTTCCAGCAGGGAAGATGACATGGGCTGGCACATCCACACCCCTCCCAACCCCCTCGTGTGAGGACCCGGCCGCGGTGGGCAGCACAGCCTGTTGCCATGTAACACAGCAAAGCTAACATGTGGCCTCGCATGTGCAAAAGAGAAGGAAAGAAAGACCAATCTGTGCAAGAAAATTCAGCAAATACTGATCCAAGGAGAATACAAGGTAACTCAGCAAATACCTGTCTATCATCTGGTCAGAATTCATAAAGCCAGACGACAGACCTAGCCATAGAACAATTTCCTGACTGCGTTTTGTCTCCTTATTCTCACCCTGGGGACCCTAGACATCCTTCTTCTCAGACTCCAGACGGCCTTGGTTCCCTTGCGGTGGCTCCGGTGGAGCCACGTTGCTACTTCCTGTTGCAGCCAGGCCGGCCAGCAGCCCGGGGCCACATGGTAACCACACCGCTTCCAAAAGCCTAGCTGTACAATGTTCTCGCTCAAAATGGTATTTTTTCAACAAAAACTGTACTAAAAAAAAACACACCTGGTTGATTTATAAGAAGGGTCATAAAAGACAGCATGGGTATTTAACATTTTCCTATAAATCCAAAATTATTCAAAAATAAAAGAAATGTCAAAGTGATTAAACACACACTCAGTCTAGACAGGTTATTTCCTACCTGAAAAACAGGGGAGGGAGTTGGGAAGACCAGGGCGGGGACAGAACCAGGACCCTGGGGTTAGGCCAGCCCCGTGCTGCTGGTTTGGGGGCCCACCTGCAGGAGCAGCCAGACCACACCCCCTTCTGTCTCATAGAGACGGTTTTTCTTAACCTTTAACAAATCATGGACGTGTCAAAAAATGCATGCCTGTTGGGACAGTTTGGGTGACACAAAGGAAGCGGCAGCTAGCATTCACCTATAGTCGCCTTTCCCCCCAAACAATCATTATTCTTCATCTTCCACAATACTGCCTTTTGTTTCCACACATACCTTTTTCACGTAGTTGAGGGCACACTGGAAACACAATTGCGTGGTCCCGCTTTCTTCACCTAGCGGCCTACCATAAATGACTTCCCCACGCGAACCCCAAACGCTGCAGACGTAGGTTTAACGGCTGCCCGCCCCCACTGTGCGCCAGGTCTGCAGTCTACCCACCTGGACGCGAGTGCGGACACAAGGGCGCAACGAGGTCACAGCTGCTCGGCTAATGCCACAGGATGGCTGGGGAAAAATCAGGTCTGTATCCAGTTCTCTCTGGGCTTGCATTACTCCCCACTGATAAACTAGGCAGAGGGAGTTGTTCCAGAATGTTCAGGTCCATTTTGGCTCTATGGCCAGTTAATAAGGTTAAGAATATAATGCCAGTCACCCCCAGAGAAAATATTACATCATGAGAGAAGGGAATGCAAGTTAGGTGCCCTGGATAATATTGACATAAAGTCTTAAATGGAGTCTAAGTCAGTAATTAGTGTATAGCGACTTTCAACACTCTTCTGCTCAGGGCACACATATACTAATTACTCAAATTCTACGACACACCAAAAAGTATATTTTTTGCCAATGTGACTAAAAATAGGTATAATTTTGATTCTTTCATACTGGACAACTATTGTTATGTTGGCTGTTGTCAGTTTTTTATTTGACAATCTGGGTGAAGAGAGGTCCATGCACCTGACTAAGTAGTCAAGTATTGCATGTTTTAAAAATTCTTGCAGCACACCGGTTGAAAATCACTGGTGAGTAATAAAAAACAGCAGACGCCAAGACCTAGAGAACTATGGTGTTGTCCCAACAAGCCAGACTGCTTGCGTTGAACACTAAGTCCACATATTCATTTTTGTAAAAACTAAGTGGGAGTAAGTACAGCCCAATATTAAGATTGAGTGAACACTCAGAATGTAAAAGGTGCAGGAATGGCCTGGGCCTTGGTCCTACTCGGGAAGATGGGATCCCACGTGATACTCTCACTCAGATACACACAGACACACAGCCACACCCTAAAATAAACTTAGTCCTGCTAAGATTTTCCTCCCCATGGAGCACTCAAGTGGCTACAATATTCAGGAAGAAAAGCCAAACATACACAGAAATATTGGCTTTCAAGAATAAATTTAATTCCTATTTGAATTTCATTTTCCTCATCCCTCTGTTCTGACTATTGGGTGTATCTAGAACTATAAGACTTTCCTTTTGCTCAGTCTCCTGTCTCCACCCCCATCCCATTTTCAGTTCTAACCCACTTGTGTCCATGGTGCAGAGGAGTTAACAGGAAAGGACAGAGGCATCCCCACTGAGCAAAGAGACTCTGTCCAAGGGGTATCCTGGAAGACTTTCAACAATCTGTTGGGAAAATTAGGATCTCCAATCTTAGGAAACTGGACCAGTCCTGCTAATGAGCTAACAATCTTTTCAACAAAGGCAACAAACCACCAAACGCTTCTTGTCCAGTGCAGTGTTCATCATATATATGAGGTCTGTCTGGAAAGCATCCAGCCATTGTCAATATAATGAGAATGGTTTGTACAGCATCAATGTAACTTCGCAGCCAAGGAGAGTGGACTGCAATGCAACATGCGTGAACAATGACGACTTCACTGTGCTAGTCAGTGGGGGTGGCTGACTCCATTGAGTGGGCATGTGTACTGTGTGGTCATCACATTCAAAATGGCTGAGTGAGTAGAGCAATGAATCTGCATCAAATTTTGCAATAAGCTTGAACATTCCTCCACATAAACTATTTGGATGATTTAGAAGGCCACAGCTATGGACAACTGGTGATTGGCAGCTTTATCACGACAATGTGCCTGCTCATGGATCACATCTCAGGTAGAGTTTTTTGGTGAAACATCAAATCACTCAGCTGACTCAGGCACCCTACAGCCCAGGTTTGGTGCCCTGTGACTTCTGGCTTTTCCCAAAACAAAAATCACCTTTGAAAGAGAAGAGATTTCATACCATCCGTGAGATTCAGGAAAATATGATGGCGATTGGGAAAACTGTGTGACGTTCCCAAGGTACCTGCTTTGAAGGGGACTGAGGCATCATTGTCCTGTGCACAATGTTTCTTGTACGTATCTTCTTTAATAAACGTCTCTATTTTTCATTTTGTGTGGCTGGATACTTTCTGGACAGACCTCGTATGTCGAGAATATACAGTAAAACAAATGCCAATTTTGAAATAAGGGAAATTAGATTTTACTTATCACCTCTCCTATATCTCAACATGGTTTAGTAGTACATTTTTCCAATAGGAGATAACTCCTTTGGTGAGAAACAAGAAATTTCTTCCAAGTTAGTTTGAAGGAATAGCGATGCTAAAGACCTCAGAGGGTCATCTACTACATTCCTGACCATGTAGCTTTCTCAAGTCCAGAAAGAGCAGAAAATGAGCAGGATAACACTGAGGACAGGTGGCTGGCGCCTTTCTTTCCTAGAAGCTGCTGGCAAAGGCCTCACTTTGTGCGTGCCCTTCTTCTGCAGGTGTCCCCACTGGTCTCTGGGAAGGGAGCACTTGGGGTGTCCTCTGAATCCTCAGGAGACAGGAAGGAGAGAAGTCTGACTTTAAGGAGCCCTGTGCAGCCTCGGGGTGAAGTAGAAAGTTCCATGGAATAAAGCTTCAGAAGTAGCTTAACCAAGCTGGATGTGTCCTTTGGTCCCACAGCAGCATTAGGGAAGAAATGTTTTATGAAGTAATTTGTATTTAAAAAATCTTCATACCCTTCGCAACTACCATCAAATTTATTTATAATTAATATGGATCATTTGCTATTAACTGGGTAACATTTTTATAACCAACTGTTCTTATATTTAAGGAAACTTTCCATTTCCCTAATTCAGGTAATTTCCTCTCCCCTGCAGCTGAGGGAAGTTTTGGAAACCACTGCTGTGTAAGCCCACTTGGTGTAGACTCCTTTAACTTCTCACGTTAACTGCTCATTTGGGTCCAGGAAGAAGGCTTGTTTTCAGTGCACAAACCTGTCAGTGAAGGCAGGGAACTGGGTCCTCCTTGGGTTCACTGTGTAGTCAGCAGAGTCCCCCGGCAACAGCCACCAACCCTAGTGCATTGAATAGTCACCCATTTTCTCCCTTGACATCTCTCCAAAGTCCTCCCCTCCCAGCCGGTCAGCCCCACCAGGCCACTCATCTTCTGTATGCAGTGGGGGGAGAGGACAGGCAGTCCTAGGGAGGACGCGTGGGTCCGGCCAATTAATCACCCAGCCAGTGTCCTCCGTGGTCCTCACCCTGGGCTCCCAAGGACTGAGCAGCTCTGTCAGGGGCCTGACTTTCCCTCCCAGACATCTCCCCCCATTTCTTTTTTAATCACTGGAAAGGAATCCTCCAGTAACTCATATAACCTGGAATATAAATAGTGCAGAGCAAATAATAGGTTTTCTTCAAGATCTTGGCCTGGGGACAAAGACATGCCTTTCTGATACAGCTTTCTTGGGAATGGTGACAGTAGTGTTGATTCTAGGCTTTTCTCTTTTTTTTGTTGTTGTTAAAGACTTCTTTTTTTGTTTGTTTTTATTTTTTTGCACAGTTTACATTCGATATTATTTTTTGTTAGTTTCAGGTGTACAGCATCATGGTTGGACAATCATATGTTCTGCAAAGTGTTCCCCCTGATATTTCTAGTGCCCACCTGGCACCATATAGAGCTATTACTATATTTTTATGCTGTACTATAGTACTCTTTTTTGTTAAATTTATTGGGGTGACACTGGATACTAAGATCATATAGGTTTCAAGTATACACTTCTATATGTCATCTGTATATGGCACTGTGCACCCACCACCCAGTCAAAGGAACACGTTGTGAAGTACATGACTGTCGAAGCACTATGCTGTACACATTCCTCTTTTTAAAGGGGATTTTGAGAAAAGACATTCCTCCCTCAGTTGTGTATGACAGTATCCTTTAGCACATTCCACTGACAGTCAGGCTCTGCTTTCAAAAAAGGTTTTAGGTGCCCCAGAAAAGGGCCGATACTGCATGTCAAAAGCAAGTACTTCTTTGTGCTTGGAACCCATCTGCCCCAGACCAACAGGGTCCTCAGAAACTCTGCCTGGGAACAGGAGCTCTTTAACTAAAGAAAGCCTTCCACTGGTAATCCAGGGTCCTTAGAATGGAAGAGCAGGCTCTGGAGCCTGACTGCTGGTGTCAGCCCCACCTCCCGCACTCACTGGCTGTGTGATGTAGGGTAAACTGCTTAACCACTCTGTGCCTCAGTTTCCTCATGGTTACATGGGGATAACAACAGTACCTCCCTCCTGGGAGGCTGTGAGGATTACGTTAGTTAGTACATGTAATGTCCTTAGAACAGTGCCTGGCACACAATGAACATTCAGCCACTGTTGGTTTTTGAATGTTATTATTATTAGCTCTCATCAAGAACGCAGATCAAGGCAGGCAGGCTTCATGGAGGGAAGGGGAACAGCCCAAGACTCAAAAGTCACTAGCTCGGTCTGAGAAAAGCAAGGATTCTTCCCTAGATATGATTCATCACAGAAATCCCTAGGAAGGTGGCCTGCCTGAAATTATTTTTAGATTTAATGAAAAGAAGCAATCTAGTCCAAATTAGATGAGCTGGGTGACTGTGAGATCCAGCCCTGAGGCACTATTCAGATTTTTGGTTCTGGTATCATGCTGAGCTAAAACAAATTGATTTAAATGAGCTAATGCAAAATCTAGCCTTCCTCTTCGCAACGGGTCCTGCCAGAGTTTCTAAAACGGCTCAACTGAACAAGCTTCTTTCTTTCTTGTACCACAGACTCTTCCTTCAAAAAGAAGAGTGTACATTCAGTTTATATCACTTTTCCCCGTGAGTCCCTGACTTGGCCTATCTCTTTATCCAGCTCAGCCCTTCCGGGAGGGTTCCTGGCAAACAGCCTACATTTCTGGGTCTGACTTTACTCCTGAATGAAAATTAATGGATTTGGCTGGTTCATTACTAGATCCATGTGGAACAATATAGTATCATGCTTCATGCATAATAAATAAATGACATTCCTGAAACAATAGGGATGACTATATCTGCCATCTAGAACAATACCTTCTAAGTGTTCCACTGGGCAGCCTCATAATTAGCTAGTGATTTAGAACAAATCAATTTCCCACCGTCAGCGCCTTGAGCTCGCTTTAAGTAAATCCGCCAACACGTCACTTCCTCTTAGAGGGGAAGCTTGGAGACTGAATGAAATAAGGTCAGGTGAAATTAGCTACTTCTGAGTTGTGTAACATTCCCCTTCAAAATCTTGCTGGTTGTACAAACACTGAATAATCACACTGAAGCACGCACTCTATTTCATCAGAATGACAAAGCCTTCGCACTGGCACCCCATTCCCTCTGCTAATGAACACTACCAAGCACTTAGGACCACCATCCATCAAGAGACAAAAAGCTCTCATTCACAGTAATGACAGGTGCACGACAATGGAAATGTTTTTTTTTCCTTTTCTTTTTACGTGTGTGGGCTGCTGCCAAAGACGAAAATCATCCTGTGTTTAATATCACTCTCTCACTTCATGTTCCTCTGAGGCTCAGTATTTTCTTTCAGCAGAGAAATAAAAAGGTTGATGCAAGAGATCCCAAATTCTCAGGAGGCTCTTTCTATAATTTCACACTGTGTTGGTGAACATTTTGCACGGGGGTTTCCATCATTTTCTTTCAAGGCCAATGTCCTTGCCTTCAACAGTCCAGTGGGTAAATCTGTACCAGGGTAGTTCTCAACAAATATTAACACATTGAGCTGAGTGGGGAGTCTGTCCCAGACAGCACCCTCACAGCTGTACGGAACATGATTTGCACAGACACAGAGAGCAATTCACGGGCAGCAGCAGGGATAGGCTGGGATGGGCCCTCCTCGAAAGTCATGCACAAGGGCAGCAGTCTTCAGCAGCTCAGATGGCCAAGAGAAAGGAGGGATTTTGTGCTTCAGTTGTAAGAAGGAGTGTATTCCAGGGCCTCTCCCACACAGCCTCTTCTCACACACTTCTAGCTGTGGCCTGGGTTGCCTCTCAGAAACATTACTTGGCTCATTCCCCACCCCCAGCACCCTAAAAAGCCCTGTCTGAAAGGTCCAAGCGTAGCACATCATGTGTTCAGAAGTTCCTTATCCGGCAGTCTCAACTGTAAGACATTCAGCCCAGAATCCAGCCAAAAAAAGAGGGTGGGAAGGCCCCCAAAACAGATACCACTAAGTCAAATAGGCTGAGGTCGAATGGCTTAGTTGCTGAGTTTTGAATCTATTGCAGATTCAAAAGAACAAAATAGAAGGTACTGGTTTGAACAGTGTTCCCCCCAAATTCACGTCTGCTCAGAACCTCAGAATGTGACCTTATTTGGAAATAGGGTCTTTGCAGACATAATTAGTTCTAATGAAGTCATGTCAGATGAGGGTGGGCCCTCATCCAATGACTAATGTCCTTATAAGAACAGAAAACAAGAGACAGAGAGAGAACAGACCATGTGGCGACAGAGGCAGATTTTGGAGTGATAAACCAAGATAAGCCAGATATTGGGAGTCTACCAGCCAAGGAATGCCAAGGACTGTGAGCAACCACCAGGAGAGCTAGGAGAGGAGCACCGAGAAGATCCTGCCTCGGAGCCTCCAGAAGCAATCAGCCTAGCTGATACCTTGATTTCAGACTTCTGGCCTCCAGAAGTGTGAAAGAGCAGTTTCTGTTGTTATAAAGCCACCCGGTCTGTAATTCTTTCTTATAGCAACACTAGGAAACGAACGTGAAAGTCTATTTATAAACAATTGAAGGTAATTTATAAAAAAACAACTTACAGCACCGTACCAAGAGAGCAAACCAAAAGGATATTTGTTTTCCAAAAGACATGTGAATTAAAAAACCGTAGCTGGGACCAACAGGACACTGAAGGCATAATGACATAATCCAATTGTGGACATTCTTAATGGTCACCTTGAGCTGATTTTTAAAAGGCTAGACTCTGTTCAGAGTGTTCAGGCCTCACTGCACTGCCTCACCCCACAGCCCTAAAAAGGAAATGCATTTGTTTGCCTCTAGGTTTGCACTAAACATTCTCTTTTATAGTTAGCATCTCAACATGGCAGTGTATCCTTTTGTTACTAAATTCTCAGGTCCAGTTTTTTTTTTGTGGGAATCCTGGTCAAACTATATACTTTCTCCATGGTTTGTGTAAGATTCTTCTGTACTTGGTCAACAGTTCTTTCTACAACAACTGCACGAATACACACACATACACCTTACGGACATGGGAACTTCCCTTGTAACTCTTAACACATCGACGCCTAAGCAATACAACTTTACACTCTGGACTTCACACGAGAACCAGAACGTCTTATTTCTCAAGGATGAACTGCGCAGTTGGGCTTAGAATTACTTATCATGTCTTCGAATCACTTAAAAACTCTACGCCTCACTCCATACCCCCCACCCATCTATTAAGTAAAAAATAGAAAATAAAAGTTGTAAGCTAAAAAGGTTTAAAAATAGACTATAAAAATGGCCCTCAATAGCTCCAATTCAGTCATTGGTTCTCTACCTGAACACCGTGTGAAGTCAGTTTACTGGAAGTTGGGTTTTTTTCACTGAAACTTGCACTGGGAAATTTCTCTTGTTCCACTTGGGGAGCTTTTTCCCCCCTAGAAATCTCTTTTTCTTTATTTGAAGTCTCTTTAGCTTGAACAGCGCTAAGTCTCCTCAAATCATCTTTGAAAATGAGGAGTGCACTTTATGTAACTTTCGAATGCTCTTTTTAAGGTTCGACAGTACGTTTGTTTTCATGTTATCATTTCTCAATTAGCTCCAATGTCCTGGTGTAGACACGCCTATAGGCAGTTTCTGCCCTGGCCACTGGGTTTCAGGGTAAACAACTTGGAGGCTCTGCAGAAAACCTGCCCCCGTCCTTGCCTAAGGAAGAGGATGCGGATGTGGAAAGGCTGGCCCCACCAACAGATGGGCAGACCACCGCATCGCAATCCCATCTGCACCGTGTAAGCAGCGCCCAAACCCCCACCCCCACTCTGCTTTAAGAGGGACTTAAATCACTCCCTGTCACCTTGGCTTTAAAAGAGGTACAATTTGCCCTCTACTCTCTGCCAACTTTGAGGAGGCGGGAGACTGAGGGGTCACACGTGGGCACAGAGAGGGTGGCCCAGCCCCTAAGCCAGTCTCTGCTGCTGTCACTCTCTCTTCTGGGCAAGGAGCCAAGGTGGAAAGGGTTAGCAAACTGTCGCTGGTGGAGGTTCCATGTGTCCCCTTTGCTTTTGCACTGTCAGTACTTTAGGATTTAGGGCTGGGGGCTATGTTGTAGAAGCAATAAAAACCACCCATCTGCAGAAACACGTGGCAGGCTTCACCACCTCGTAGCCTCTCAGCAGCCTGGCTGGGGGACCGGCAGACAGTGTCTGATCGCTGAGGGCTCCCTCCCCCAAAGCGTCTGAGACTCAGGGCAGGCTGGCCAGGACCGGTGCAGATGCTGGGTTTGCTCTCACCCCCACAGCAACTCAGAATGACCGTGGAAACGATGGGAAGGGGTATTTTCTTTTTTCACCAAGCCTCTTAGTAATACGATATGATTGGTTAGGCTTTTCTTTCTTTTCTCTCCCTCTTTTTTTTTAAACCATAATCCTCTCACAAACCAAACATAAAATAGAGTCTCCGAACCTCTCCATATAAGGAGTTTCCAGACAGGCTGATTCTACCCATAGGTCCTCGGGTTCAATGGAGAAAGTCATTCTAGGGCACTTTCAAGCTTTCTGAGTCATGCAGTGAGCGGGGCTGAGAGGATGGCTCACACAGGAAAGGGCTTAACCTTTCTCAGCCGCAGGCTGGCCATGAGGGAGAAAGGTCACTCGGCTACTGGTCCCTGCTCCATATGTTAATGATTTCCAGAGACTCACTCAGCCCCAAGGCAGAACTGGTCTAGGTAAAATGCCCAGCACAAAGGCTCTGAATTCAGGTCTTTTCATCTATTTCTAACTAGGTATCAGAAGCCATTATACACCTGCCAATTTTTTTAATTTAGAAATTAAAGGCCTGTGGCTACCATGTCCTGCTGGAGGAGCTCCTACCACTTAAATCCTGAGCCCACGGTCACAAGTGTTCAGCTCTGCAGGTCATGCTGTGAGGTTGTGTCATGGTCACCGGTGCTACGGGCAGACCAAAGGCAGAAGAGAAGAAAAAGGAAGAAGAAACAAGGAAAGAAGCTAGAAGCAAGAGAAGAGCAAGGTGCAGGAGCAGAGTGTGGGGAGCTCATGGTGCAAGTGAAGCCCACGGTGCAGGGTGCTCCACCCTTCCCTGCAGGGGGATGCTCTGGAAGACACAGGCAGACACCAGAAGAAGCACATGCTGTCATGCTGACTGTGAGAGGCAGAGGGCATCTCCAGGAATGGATGGAGTGGTCCAGCGTCAGGTGGGAGTCAGCACACTCTCCCGGCCCCCAGCGGCTGCTGCCTACAGCTGGTTTATTGTGTGCTCATCCTTTCAATCCCAAGGCAAAAGATGTCGTGACACATTGCAGAGAGTAAGGACAGGTGTTGTTTTGTAAAACTTTTGTTTCAATTTTATATATATGCCTGGGTCACTGTGCATCTTTTATACTGTGGTTAAGATGAGTTTACAAAGCATTCCTAGACACTATATCTTTAAATATAACTTTGCCTTTAGGTTAAACAGTAAAGTCCCCTGCACTGGGCCCTTCCTATGCACCAGTGCACTGGATGCAGATCCACTGCCCCTAAAGTCTTGATTCTAAAACCACCCCTATCACTGATGGACTGAAAATTAACTTGACAAACTACAGACCTGAATTTTAATGCAGGAAAAAATGTATTGTTAAAGTATACACCAGCTTTGCTCATATTCTGGGACATATCTCTGCTTTCATTCTGTGATCTCCAAGAGAACTGAACTGCCTTTCTTACCCTCAAATGCAGTCCTTTTCAAGGACTTACATCATGGTAATTTATTACTGACAAAGTGACAGGGCCGGGATGACATCAGAGGCATCCGATCCAAGGGTGTGGCCCAGAAGGAGCCTCCATCTGCCTCAGCACTGGCCAGACACAGAAAGAGATTCACCTCTCACCTTGTGGGGCTCAAATCTGCATCAGAATGCCAAACTGCAAAGAAAGAATAAACATCCAGCCCTGGAAGAAAACTCAGACTGCAGAAAGTCTGGTGACTTGCCCAAGGTTAAGTCCAAAATGTATTAGCAGAGCAGCCAGAATGACAACCCAGGCTTCCAAGTCCAGCTCCAGTGCGATGCTCTTTGATACGAATTAAATATGGAGGAGGCACACACTGACCACAGTGGTTCCCAGAGCTGGAGATAAGAGACCAGTGAGTTTTCGTCTCTGTTGGCTGTTTTATGTATCTCCTCTAGCCTCCTTAACTAAAGCTGACATCTGCGGCTTTCCGCGCCCTGTCGTCGTTCCTCTGCATACTAGCTGGAGGTTTCTGAGGTTGTATTTATGGGAGCTTTCCAACCTCTGACTCAGACGAGCTCTATTTCCCCCAGACATATAACTTACTTTTGCATCTCATTTCCATGAGAAATACAAAAACAGCAGTGATTCATGTCTCCAATGCTAGGCTTACCAACTTTGAAAATGCTTTTATCTGACTGCAAAAGAAAATGCGTCCACTGTATAAAATGTAAAAAATAAATAAATAAGAAAAAAGATTACAAAGAAAATTAAAATAACTTATTACTCAGTAATAACCCAGATTAAAATACAGGTGTATTTTGTCTGTTAATACACAAAATTCTTCTGGTACAAAATTGTGATTAAAATGAAAAAAAAGCCCTCATATATCCTGCCCTTTTTACTGAACATTACACATCAGTAAAGATTCTTTAAACATAGGCTTTATAATGGGCCAAATACTACATCCTATTGATGAATCATTATTCATCACATCATTCACTATTATTGAGGACTCTGTTTTTCTAGCTTTTCACATATGTAAGTAATGTGGCAGGAAGCTTTGACATAGTTGTTTGTGCATATTTTTGTTTATTTCCATAGAATAGATTCTCACTAGGGAATTACTGGGTTGAAGTGTGTAAGCATTGTTAAGATTCTTGATAAATATCAAAAAACCCTATTCTAGAAAGGTTGTTTATATCCAAACAGCAGATCATCTTGTCCTCTGCCAATGACGAGTAGTATAATTTTCAAAGTCTTATTTATATGTAAAAATTTGTATCTTGTGTTCATTTGCATTTCTTAATTGGCAGGTTAAGCATTTTGATGTTTTAGTTTACTAGCCAGTTTTCAGTCTCTCTCTCCCTCCCAGACCCCTTCCTACCCTGGCCATGTTTGCGTCTGTCTGTAACTGTGGGGGTATGTTCATACCTGTACCATTTCTCCACCAAAACGTTAAGGTTTTACTTATTTATTTGTCAGAGTTCTTTAGATAATAAGGATACTATACTAAACTTCTGACTGGGCAAACACTTTGGGAATCGCTTTTAATTACATGACAATGTAAAGTGACAAGATGCATTGGTGTTCACCCCGTCACCAACACAGCAATAATTCAAAGCACCTGCTCAGAAAAAAACAAAACTAAACAGATGGAAAACTTCAAATTTCCAAGATAGTGTGCAGAGATAATACTTTTTCCATGCTGATTATATTGAGGGGTTGGAAACAAAAAAAAGAATGATGGATTGGAGTTATTGATGACATTTTATACACATGGATCCTATGACTAAGAATCTCCATTCACATTTAAACATGCTTAAGGTAACTCAAACGGACAAAAAAGCTTTGACTCGTATTAGACATTATTAAAATAAAGCAAAGCTGAGTTCTGAATTATCGCAAAGCCATTTCTGGTGCCAATTTTGTACATAGGATGTGTGTCCTGTCATAAAGAATTGTAAGAATTGAAAACCCAAATTTAACAATCAGATGAATGAATTTGTTTTTACAAAAGGCATTTTTCTTCAAAAGAAAGAAACATCTTCAAACCAGAGTTTTTCCTGTACACGAGTATGCTCTAAGTTGTAGATCATTTAAAACCCACAGAGCCTCGATTTGGCCAGGTAAATTAAGGGAAGCTGCTGCCACTTCATTTGTCTGGAGATGGGTGCAACCAGCTACAGATCAGAAGGTTGTCGTGTGGTGCAACCGAAAATGTGCTTCGGTGTGTGGCTCACATAAAGCGACAGAGGTGAAGTACCCTTTTTGCCTGTATGGCCCTAGTGAACTGATCTAGGAAATACAATCCACTCGAAGGTTCTGCACAAACAGGCTGTCAAGATGACCAACTAGGTACAGCAACAGGGCCAACAGGTCACTGATCTCACTCATATTCATGGAGGTCAACAGCCAAGCTACAGCATCTGTCACCAATTGGTCCGACATCCCTAGGAAGATAATTGAATAGCTGCTTTGTAAAAAGCCACCCTAATGAATGAACTGAATAGACTTATGGTGCTGTGACTTATTACTCAGCTCTTGACAGTTCTGAGGTAAACAAAAATGTCAATTACTCCAATAACCCTGCTGATTTGTGTGCAATAAACACACCCTTCAGTAACATAATGGCATGTAATGCATTGGGTGGGAGAAGATGCAGAAATCTGAACCTCTCTACAACCTGTAATGACCAAATATAAAACACTCAAAATTGAGTTCATAATTTTTTATACTGTCCTTGCCCACCCCTCCAAAAAAGAAGATTTGCATATTGTTTGCTCATCTTAGCAACCTCCTTGGACTCAGTAGACAAAAATTTTGAAGTTTGTGGTTTATAATCAGGGGAGAATGTAAAACAACTCAAGAACATACTCTAATTGGAGGGGACAGGAAGAGTTGGCCAACACTTAAGTAGAGAGAACAAAAAATGAGCCCAGCACTGATCTGAGACAGGATAGTGGTAGAACAATTATGGCCCCCAGTGAAAAGCAGATGAGAATGGCTTCCTTTTCCCACCATCCACTCTATGAGGTACTGGCACGGGCTGGTGGAGAACAGATATTAAAATTACTTCAGAGGAACAGACCCACAGGTGAGGACAAGCCATGGATGACTCAGCCACCTGGGGAAAAAGCGTCTGGCCGTCTACGAGGCAGCAATTTCAGCTCCCACAAGCAATTGCTGATTTCCTGTTTGTAGTGTTTCCTGTAAGTTCCATCCACATTCAGGTAACTTGTGTAAAGAGCTGTCCTGTGTTGCAAATAACCTGGGAAGTGCTGGAGGTGGGTGTGGAGGAAAGAATGGCCATGTTTCATAAACTCAGGAGAGAACTTGGGGAACTCAAAGAGAACACGTGTGCACAGGTGTGTCTAGTGCAGTAACTGGAACTTGACACAGCAGGTAGGTGCTCAGCACAAGTTAGTACCTTCCCGCTCCATCTCATTCCACTGGAAGGCAACAGGATAGGTGATTCGGATGACCTAGTCCTTTCCTAGTCCTAGTCCTGTGAGAACACTCACACAGAGCTTGGTACATCCAGGTTTCCTTCCAACCCAACAGCAGAACACACTGACCTTGAACTGCAACTGAAGACTTTTGGTCAAATACAGTTATGCTATACCTGAAAACCAAGTGTGATTTGGTATCTTATTTCTAAATATCATTCTAATAAAGAACAATCGACTAGGAAATTAGACCTGAAAATTCAGATGAGGAAAGAGAAATAGCTCACCAGTGACCTACCTTTCAAGGCAAAACAAAAATGAAAATGGAAAGGCCCCAGGGCAACCTGGACGAAAACTTATCACCTGGCAAGAGGACCTGAGCTGGATTGGATCCACCCTTCTTCACAGGACAACTCTGTTCCAAAGAAACTGGATGCTAAGAAAATTCTCGTGTCCAAACATAGAAAACTGAGAAACGTTGTACAGGTTTGAAAATCTCCCAAGAAAAATCTGTGAGGACTTTTAAATAAATTCTTCTAATGCTCTGGCAAAATTAGAAAAGGCTGAAAGTCCAGAGTTTATCTAATCCAGGGACCCTCAATCTTGTAGCTTCCAGGACCACTCCCCAGGGAGAGAATCTAGACTGGCAAGAGGCAGTTCCCTTACCTGTATCTGCAAGACAATGACAGAAATGGAAGAGAAGAAGGGAAAAGAGGAGGTTGTCACTTGTACTCGCTAGAGTAACAGTAATAAGGTCCCTTCAGGACAGCAGCCTGTTTTCTGCCAGTGGTTTTGGAGATGAAAAACAACATAGGTACGAGGCACAAGCTATGAGCTGTGGGCACTATTGCCAGCTAACTCCACTATGCAGAGGAACAAACTGAGGCTCAGAGCAATTCAGTTGGCCAAGGCCACAGAGCTGACTAAAAGCCAGAGCTAGAATTTAAACCCAGCTTTTCTGAGGCAGGGCTACTGGTAGATTGCTCTGCAGGAGGACAGGACTCCGTTTTCCCAAGTCTGATCATGATATTCTTCCTGTTTATTTGTGTTGGAGAAGTTGGAAATGATCGATAAAAATCATGTTCTTCCATGGACTCAGCTCTGAGCTTGAAGCACCTTCAGCATCAGGCCTCTCTCTCTCCCTGATGTATTATTGTTGTTATTATTACTTCCACATGGGAAGGGAACTAAGAGCTTTACCCTGAGATGTGACGAATGAGACATTAAGACACGTTCCATCAACGCCGTCATGAAAAAGGAAACCGTTTCAGAGGTGGGTCGACCCTTTCACCGAGCAGTGGCCCCAGTCTTTGCTTTCCTTTCTCGGGGACATTGTCTGCAGCAGGGCCCAGGCATTGTGGGCCTCGAGAAGGAGGATATTCTGCTTCTGTCAGAAAAGGAGCAGATTTCCCAGGCACGCTTTGTGTCCCAGACTCTTTCACTACTTGATAGAGTGGCGCTACAGAGCACATTTCTACTCAGTCAGCACATGTCTGCTTCTATGTTCTCAAGTTTATCTTCTTTTTCCCCCTTTTTAAAAATTTCTCCTATGAAGTAAGACAACAGTTCCTGTTAAGAAAATGAAGTAAAACCAAACCCAAAGTTCTTAATGAAAATGAATGTGCCAACAGGACTTCTCTCTTCATGCTAATTGCTGTTTGACATGCAATGACATCATTCCACAGAAGCTGGGGACAAATGCGACGTCCACTGTAATTACAGGCTTAATATGCAGGATGAGGGAGTGGCTGTGAGGTGCAGCAGGCCCTTCCCACCGGGCACTCCCCGGAAAGACAGCCGGACCCGCTGGAGCAGTGGCAGAGCCTGGCTGTGATGACCCCACAAGAAGCTGAAATCAAAGCACTGCCTTAGCCAGGGATTCAGGCTTGAGTTTCTGATGCAAACTTTATACCCCCAGTGACCGCTGAAATAAAATTGCATTTTTCTCATTCATCCGAGTCAAACTGCTGTGTCACGGAAGGCAATATGCACACACCTAACCTCTCACAAACATGCAGAAACGAAATGTGAAAAAGGAAGCTATGATTCACCAGGTTTTCACCCAGTGACAGTAAGAACGAATGTGGCACTTCCTTTAGCAGAAGCTACACGTTGAGGAGGGGATGGTGCACAATACCCTAAAGAAGACAGGGATTTACAGAAACTTCTGAAATGTGTAAAGTTCTGATTAGGTAAAGAGAAATGGAACTTCAAGTACCAAAAAACCTGACAATGCTATAAAGAAACCATGAGTCTGAACAAATGATTGTTGAATAATAGTGTAGGTTTTCTAGAGCAGGAACAGTTACAGGTTATTTGAAAATTCCAACAAGATGAATCAGCTCTTCCTGCTTAGCTAACATTTCTTATTCATTTCCTTGAACAGTAGGTTAAAAACCTTAATCATTAACAAAGGATTTATTTTTTTTTAAAAAGCACTTTTATCTAAAAATCTTTTCTCAAAAAGATAATGTACTTGGTAAACTATTGGTTATAGTACAAAATATCGGCACATTATTTACAATAAGAATGGTATGCTGTTTAGCAAGGAACCAATAAAGTTGACCAGAGAATTTGTGTTTTTCAAATGACATGTGTGATTCTCTCTTAAATATATGATTTTGAAGTGTATCCAAGATGCCAAAATGGCACTACATTCTGTATTACAGATCCTCACAAAGAAAGCTGACATTTAATTAGTACTTTGAGTTGGAACTCGGAAGACTTGTGGGTTGATAGGGTGGCAGGACGGGAGAGCCTAATAGATCCTTATCTGAATTCATGAATTTCTGAGATATCCATAAAAACACAGAAAACCAGAAAAGCTGACCATGGTGATTTAAAGGAAAGGGGCAGTCACGTGCTGGAAGTGGAGGGTAGAGGCGTTCAGCTGGGAGGGGGAGAACTGCACCAAAAAGAACTGAAATACACACTTTTGAACACTCGGAAAATGCGCTCCACCCCAGAACAGTACATATATTAACAATAACTAAACTTTATAGAGCCCTTAACATGTTCTAGCCACCCTTTCAATGCTTTCTATGTCCCACAGCCATGGAGGTTTACAGATGAGGAAACCGAGGCACAGAGAACTTCAGCACGTGGTGAATGAAGCTTGTATCTGAACTTGGGCACTGTAGCTCCTGAGTCCTCACCCTTCCCCATTCTGCCAGACGTAAAGAAGGCTGGAACGGTTTCAACTTGCTCTCCAAAACTCTGCCCCTAAGTCTAGGATGCAAAGACCAGGAAAAGAGGTCTCAGTCCTTCATTGCTGATAACTGACACTCCGTTCCCACTTGTCACCCCTCCTCCAGTGCCTCACCTTCAAAGCCCGGCAGAGGCTGGGGATGGAGGAAAATCTCAGTCCTGCCTTACAGCCTGAGCACACTGGTTTCTCGGGAAAAACAATGCTAAGGAGAAGATGGAGGAAGAGCCCAGAGAAGAGGACATGCTAGTATATGGTCTTTCTCGTATCTCCTTTGTGTAGAGAACTGCAGGCCCTGTTGAATTCCCTCTCAGAGGCAGAAACTCGGACAGCATCCCACACCAGATGAACGCGTGCTGGACCATGGACACAGGGTGGGGGACATGAACCTGAATCTGACTTCCAGGTTTTTGTTATGAAAGGGTAGAAGTCCCAGCTCCCATGTGAGCTGGGAAAGGCACTAAGGAGTCTCTCCAACCCTATCTGTTAGCAAATGCTGAGCCCAAACAGACCTCTCCTTATATAAGAAGGAAAAAAACCCCAAAAAATGGGACCTTTGAAAAGATTTTGCAGCACAAGACAAAAATGAGCATTGTCTTGAGACTTGGTTGAAAACCTGTCTTTAAAAGTGACTTTTCATAGGGAATAAAATAAAATTGCAGAAAATGATACTTGTTATCTACAAAAGGTGGCAGACGTGGCCTGCATCCAAGGCAGTAAAGACCAGAACTGACCCCGCAGGACCTGTGCCGTACAGGACAAATGTGAGGTACTCACCGGAACACAGGGAAGACAAAGAGAACATGATGAGACAAGAGGAGTATAAAACAAGTCTGAGTAAAAGAATCACATATTTTGAAGGCTGAAATCAGAGCCGTAAGAATAGAAACAATGAAAAGGACATACATGGAAGAGGGCTTTGCTCTCTGGAAAAGGGCCAAGATCTACAGGCTGAAAGCGTTCAGAACATGTCAGGAGAAAGATTAATGAGAAGGACTTATATCTCCACATTTCTTTACAATATACTTTAATTTCAGATAAGAATCAGGAGAGCAGACGAGATCTGGGAGTGAACAATTGACCGAGAAATTTCATCTGCATGCAACTCAATTTTTAGCACCTTTACATAAAACTCAATATAGAACAGGAAAGTCAATTCTGGGTTAGATTTAATTGGTAAATCCAGATTTTATTGTTTCCAGTAAAAGTCACAGGTTTCAAATAATGCATGGGCTATCTGCTTCAGTCATATCCTCCAAAAATAAAGTATTTTTCTGTACAGAAGTTGAGGTTTTTAGATACATCACCAAGTCGGGCCAAGAGGTGTCAATTGCCAGGGAACAGGAGGAGGGGACATCTAAACCAGAAGGTAACTAACCAATGGCAAGTGATGAGAGATGCGATTCGAGAAAGCTGCTTATAGGCCTGGCCGACAGGCTCAGCTGATTGGACCGTCGCCTGTACACCGAAAAGGTTGCGGGTTCCATTCCCAGTCAGGGAGGCAACCAATTGATGTTGTCTCTTTCCCTCCTTCCCTTCTCTCTAAAATCAATAAAAACATATCCTCAGGTGAGGGTTAAAAAAAAAAAGGCAGCTTATAAATTGCCTAAAAAAAGGACAACATCAGTAAGAGATGACTAGCCTAACAGAGCCGTGACAACTACCGGGTGAGTATCTCTGAAGCACTGGGGGAGGTTGCTGGGAGGAAGGTACTGCACCTCTAAGCACCATGTACATAGGGCATGCTGCAGAAGGACTCAGGAACCATAGTTAGATTACAACAGCAACCTTCGAATTCTGATCCAGAAGCTTTGGTTGCTTCACCTCTCTATCATCGGCTTGTTGTAGGCCAGCAACTCTGTAATTAATCCCACGCCTTTAAGAGGCCAATGAAAATTCAGATTAGCGCCCTTTTACTTTCATGCTTAACTCAGAGCAAAGTAGTGGAATCCTTACAAGAACGATATCTCCATAGAGATATCTTTAAATCACGTCTATTTCATTGTTCCTATTTCTTAAGAAGTGTGCTGCTGTAACCTCACACTGATCCCTGTGAAATTCAAGAAAGATCTGTGGAGTCTAGAACCTATGAAATGAGGCTAAATTGCTAGTTACATTAAAAAAGAAACATAAGTACAGTGTCCAATGTTTTAAATATAAAATAAAAAGTTTTCACACAAATCTCAGCTCTAAAGTTCTCTCACTTTCCCCCTTACTAGGTTAGTTTCCTCCTTTATGTCCTTATGAAGTGCCATACTGTCTTCCCCAGTACTTAGCACAGATTGTGAAACGTGTTTGTGTGACAATTTGATTAACGTCTGCCTCCTTACCTTGACTGAGTGCTCCATAGGCAACCATGTAGGGACTGTAGGTTATTTATTTTGCTTATCACTGTAACCTCAGTACTTGACACAGTAGCAGATCCCATAAGACAAACAATATGGATTTGTTTAATGAGAAAACTGAGTGCATGTGTTTTAATTCATTGTTCAGCCAAGCAAGTAATTTTATCCTAAGAATTCCAAAAACCTTTACATAGATAATTCATCTTGGCTTTGCATATTAGCTATGCTTATCAACTTTGCATGAAAACCCCATTTAAAAAAATATACTAGAATGACTTCTTTCATGTGGGTTGATATTATATCACAGAATATCAAATATAAAAGGAAACTTAGAGATAATAGAACTGTAGTTCATAAATGGTAAATCGTTTGTCCACAATAGCACAAATCTAAGTAATAGAATGGGTGGCAGCATAGATTTTCTACCTCCACCCTCACACCTCAAGGGTTCTGTTCACGGCTTCTCAACACATGGGCTCTTAACCAGAACTTCCAGGTTGCCAAACCTCTGAAAGTTTAATTGATAGTTTGTAAAGAAACATTTTGCCATACTTCCAAGTTTAAAGAAAATTTGTAATAAAAAAATTGTTTGCAATATACTCACTGCAAATTTTTTAAGTTGTTATGCATCTTTTTAAAAAAGATTTTATTTATTTACTTTTAGAGAGGGGAAGAAAGAAAGAAACAGCAATGTGTGGTTGCCTCTTGTGCACCCCCTACTGAGGGCCTGGCCTACAACCCAGGAATGTGCCCTAGACTGGGAATCAAACCAGCGACCCTTTGGTTTGCAGGCTGGCACTCAGTCCACTGAGCTATACCAGCCAGGGCTTATTTTTAAACCTAAGAGCTAATTATACTTTCTCAAACCCATAACACCTCATCATTCATTGTCATACGTGTGCTGGAGCTACGTGCCAGGCACTGTTTCTAAGACTCTTTCCCAAGGAACATGAGCCTCAGGCCTCCTTAGTTCTATGGTTAACACTGTTTTTTTTCCTCTTATCATTCAGTTGCAATTGGGAAAAAGCCATTTCTGAAAAGTCAGATCCCTGAAAGACTAAAACACCTAGCCCGACGATTCAGGCTCTTCCTTTGGTCTCCACTTTTCTGATTTGAAGTAGATTTTGGTTTGGTTGCTTGCTTTTTCTTTTCCTTCTTCTTAAGTTGTAAGTTGTAACCTTTGGGGGGGGCCAGGAGCAACTATTTTCATATTTTTGATGAATCTGTTTACCAAGCAGAGAAAATCCATTTGTTGGCTAAAGCGTTCCAGTAACAGAAATTTTGATCTGATGATGGAATCACATTTCTGGGCAACCCTGGGGTGAGTCAATCTGCCAAATTATTTCATTTATATTTATATGCTGGAATGTTATTCCAAAGGCTCCAAATAGTCTCTGTTCTACATATAAAACAATAAAGCAAAAATAAGACACAGGACAACATGCATAACTAATACATAATGTAATGATTCTTTGGAAAGCAGACCCCAATAGCATTAAACAACCCAAACCAGCATTATTTGCAGAAAAGAAGGCTATGATTGAAGAAAGTTGAGAGGGCATATTAGGAAAAAGGGGCAAGAAGAAGAAAACAGAAACAGAAGGGAAATACCACAGATGACATGAGGCCAGGGGGGAAAGGCACAAGTAATACAGATGAGAAAACAAGGGGAGGAAAGGAGGTCCACCACATACAATGGCCCTTTTCATCATCAGACATTTACGTGGATGTTCTAAAGCTTCTTTAAAAGGGAAGGTGGTTTTGAAATACAAAAGCTAAGTCATTCGCACACATATAATTACATATGGGCATGTAAATGTCCACAGAATTTTAGCCATACAACCTGTCTATTCCTAGGATGCAAAGCTGTCCTGGACAACCGTAAAGCATAGACAATATATCTTTAAAAGTAATCTCAATTGTCATCTCCTTTATCACTTGGTTGGATTTTGTGTTTATTCGCTCATCAGGAGGTAAGATGATGCATGGAAAAAAACAACAATGCCCTTGATGGTTGGGACTTAGGAGTGGGGTACAGTCGTTGTACATGCAACAGGACAATTAAGTGGGCTAACGCATATCTGAGAAACTCCTGAGACTTTTTTCAAAGTGATCTAGGAAATTGCCATTATTACTTTCTCCACACTTCTCTTTCTCTATAGCATTCCTGAGTTCTTTTGCAGTCCCTAGAATGAATGAAGCAGAATAATATCCTACGCAAGACACCCACTGTTCTAGATAGAAATGACAGTCATATTAAAATTCAGATGGCCATTTGGCCAACCTCAATATAAAGGTTTTGCTCACTAATGTTTCAGGAATAAGAACTCACTTTTTTCTAATCAGCAAGCCCCCTTTCTGACAGTGTAGCCGCCGTGCCTTCGTAAGCAGGACCTGCGGCGCAGGGGACTCCCCTCCTGAATCATCCAAGGAAGCCTAAATTAAGTTGTTCTGAGTTTGGGTCCCAAGAAGGTGGCAAAATGAGTTCTCTTGTGTGGCTTCATGTGTCTCGGCCTGTGTCCCAATAAAATGCCAATATTCATCCAAGGACGACAACGCCTCCTTTTTAATAGCCCCCTTTGAAAACATCACTCTATTTGGGAGAAAGAAGGAATAACAGATTTCTAAGAACACGTTTTCTACAAATAGTTTAAATATATCCTGAGCTAACATATAAATTTGGTTTAGCAATTCTAAGGCAATTCCAGATACATTTGAGGTGTTTATAAAACAGAAAGGACTATATTATTGAATTATAAAACTTCAAAAAACAATAAGCCCACAGGAATTGCTGGCAACTCTCTACGAACTAGAACACGTAATTAACCAGCACACCACACTTCTCATCCATAGAGATATTATCGTGAATGTTGCTATTGTACATAGATTATTTCATTTGGGTCTTTAGGACATTCTTTGAGGCTTGCTGTAAAAATAATATTATACATAGGTTTTAGTGAGTGAATGAAACACTTTGTACAAACATGATTAAATTAGGGAATAGGGCAAACTGAAACCGTTGAAGGTACTAGATACCAACAATCGTATGACGTATCACCATAAAAATCACTTTTCCTTCTGGACAGTCACGACTTCCTGATGATGATTGCCTTCATGCAAGCTGCGCACTGTCAGCAGTGATGGGATTTGAGCACTGCTCCCCAAGGGCGACCATATCAGCACGTTCTGACTTGTCATATTGTGTTGTGCTAATTGAGGGTTCATGGGACAAGATGTGCATAGCTGATCATGCGTATTAAAATGCAGGCCATTCTCAATTAGCCATAACGAACGCTGTACCCGGCACTTTGAAAACAGTCAACCTAGACATGATCCCCAGAACTCAGGAGATTTCATCTTCGGCCTCTTCCTAAAGATCTGTGACTAAGTAGCTAATCTGAGGCTCAGCGCAGCACCAAACATCAATGTGGAAATTCTAATGATAATGGGGAAAAAATGAAGCTATTTCCAGTTTGGCATGATGTAGATAAAACACTCAGGAATTTGGCTTTTTCAAATATTTTCCATGCAGGTGTTTGGCACTGTGCAATCGCCATTAAGTCCTGTCTGTTCTGGTTCGTCTGCAAGGTAAAGACAGAAGGAAAAAGCTGAGGGCCAAGAATTCCCAAACTAGGAAATCAGCCTCATTGTCACAAAGCTGTGCATATTCCCCTAAAATTAACAATCCTATCAGATGGAACAGGCAGATTTTCTAATCTAAATTCTTTCATTGGTATTTTAAAACCAGGATGAAAACCCATCTTAAGCTAAACAGAGACTATGACAAGTTTCCTTCTCTGTGTCAGAGATGAGGCAAGTTAGTAAGAATTCATGTTCACATGAAAAATAATACAATAAATTAATAATAATACCAGGAGAAACTGTGTTTTGCGTACTCACAATTGTAAACCTACTTTTGCACCACCCTGTATAAACACTGAAAGAGACTGAGTTCGTTCAGTCCACCCTTTTCCAAATTGTGTTCCACAGAAACCCAGATCCCTGGGACAAAGTCGTGGTAGAAGTGACTGTCAAATAGGTTAGGAAAATTTATGGTTACACAAAATTAAACAAGTTTACTTCTATGCAGTTCCTTACTTTATGACTCCCCAAAGAGTAAGACCTAGTAGGCCTTAGTTACTAGATTTATTTCACAATGGAATTCTTTCCCAGACTGTCTATTAATATTTTACAGAACTAATAGGTAGCAAAACAGTTTCAGGTACACTGATCTAGTCCAAGCCCTTTATTCTGCAGAAAACAAAAGGCCTCCCAGCAACTTTTCAGGGGGCCACATGGGCAACAATAGCCGCAGGGGGGCCAGAGCTGATGCACTGGGTCAAGGCTTCCAGCAGCTCACAATACCAGTCCCCTCCCTACTTCCCCTGATACAGGAACAGCATAATCAGAGCTCTCCAAGTGTCCGTTCTAGCCTCGAGGCAGTGAACCAATTACTTCAGATTTATTCCATAACGCCTTTCCCTTTCACAATTTCTCCCGAGTGTCTTCCAAGTCTGCCAGTGGACAATGTTCCAGCACGCAGAGGTGAAGACAATTCTGAAATCAAGCCTGTGCATTCACTTCAGCAGGCCTGCTCTCCTATGCTTTCAGAGGGAATGAGTCCTTAAAATAGCAACGCAGTCTCTTCATAATTAAATTAAAGAGCTTAACTGAAAATGTAGCTCCAGACTAGGGAATAATTAATTCCGCTTGAATCCAAAATTCCTTGGTCACAAAGAGAATCCAGTGCATTAGATTTGTTGTAGTTCTGCTTAATTTGTGTAGATAATATGATTCTAGTGAATATTTTTTATGCATGTACATTTTTAAAATACCCTGAACAAACAGAATCTACAGAAGTATCCTCCTACAAAATTCTCATCTGACACACACTAACTTGTTCTGCTGGTTATCTTATTTCCATGCCCAGTTGCAAACAACTCTCACGCCAGGATTACTTAGGTATCTCCCAATGGCCTGCAGAGCTAGGAACTGGAACTGTCTCCTACAGGAACTGCTACATAAATATTTAATGACAGATTGGGGCTGATTGCTGGGCACCTCCTAAAGAGATATCCCATATACTGTGAGGAGATTATCTCCTACCAAATGGATTAGAAGATAAGGTATCCCTTCCTTTGTCCTCCTCATTCTAATTTTTCTCTCTCTCTCCCTCCCCTCCCCCACCACACATCAAAACTTCTGGGTAACAGTTTAGAAGGCAGAAAACAACCACTCAGAACGACTCCGGAGCTCTGCATGCACAGAGAGTGCTGCTGGCCTGGAGTGCAGAATTTATCCCATCTGTAGTTTTACTGCTATCGAATGGCCTTCCCCAGGTGTGACACTCCCATTGACTGCCGGTTCAGACATCCGACAGCAGCCTGTGTAGGGAGTAGTATCCTTGGGGCAGGTAGCTGGACCGGTGGGTGCTGCCTTGGGGCACCAGTGGCTCCTTCCACAGACAGGTCCTGGGAGGTGCAAACCAGGAAGTCTGTGAATTTGGTTCAGAATGCTCCACAGGGGCTCCTCTCTCAGAGCCCCCAGAGAAGCCTGTTTAAGAAAGGGCCAGTTTAAGGACTTTCCAAACCAAGGACGTCCTCAGGATGTTTTCACCCTAACCCCTCAGGCAAGTAAACCCACGAGGCAATTTTTAGAGGCAAGCTCAGTTTGAGGCCCTAAACTGAGGTATGACACAACTGTGGACAGGTGTCACATCTGATAAAACATGATCTTCCCTAGGCTTGTTTGTTTTTCATTTTTAGATTGTGTGTAGACTCTCTTGTCGCATTTGCCATAAGCAGCTACCTCACTAATCCTGAGGAGAGGCAGCTCTTGAACATAGGTAGGAACAGTTCATGAAAGTAACATTATTTTTGTCTTGCGTTTATGTTAATTTCCCGGTCCCTGTGGTCACTTTTCAGTGTACTTCCCCAGGGGCCCTTCTTTCTTTCTCACACTTCTCTATGACCAAGGAAATCTGACTTCCCAGGCAATAGAAATTACCCGTGGACCACAGGAGAGAAAACAAAGGCGTAAGCCCTGGAGTATGACGTTTGGGGAGACTCGGTTGCCTGGGTAGCATTTAATGAGTCCTGGGCTGGGGGTGGGGGTGCTGGTACCTGGGTAACCTTTGTCACTGCCACTAAATCTGTGGTTGAACAATCAAAATGAAATGCTCGCTGTGCTCTCCATTCTCACCCCTCCTTTTCTTTCGGAATCTGAGTAAATCTCTCTCTCACACACACACACCAGTTTGTAAATTAAGAAAAACACTCTTTGTTAAGTGTTCTTATAGCTGTGAATGACATTTTCCCAAGTAAATTATAAACAGTGGGGACACCTGATTCTTCTCTCTATCCTTTTATACTTCCTTGCTTATTAATAAGCACTCAAAAATAGTGCTTGACATTTCAAAAAAAGAAATCTGTTAGTTCATGCTTTATTCCTCGTCTTCCACCACTGTTTCTAGCAGGCTTTCATAAATGCTGAACAAAATGTCCCAGAGAGAAGGATGGAAGAGCCTGCAGTAAAGAGTAAAGGGACTATAGTTGCTCGGTGGTTTGCCGATACTAAGGGCTTGAAAAACAAACAAACAACAAAAACTCTACTAGCAGAAACCAAGGGCTCTCTCTGGTCTTTGCAATGAAGACAAAAGCTGTCCTTGGCTGGCAGTGTCAGCAGCTGTTCTGGAACGCACTTAGTGGGGTTTAATGGCGGGTTACTGACACGTCCCCAAATGGCTATTGGGCCCAGGCAAACAATTTTCCACCACCTTCCTGCCTATGCATGCCTGTGTTGAGTGGTGCCACCGTGCCCATGAGGAACCGCTAGAGAGCCATTACAGCCAGTAGAGTAAAACATCCTTCTTACTCCACAAAAAAGTGAAAGGAATCGGTATTTCTAGGGTGTTCTGAATGGGCCATCAACAACCCCAAGGAATGAAGGCACCGGAGTGGCAGCGAAGCACCACATTATTCCTTTCGGTGGCCACGCCTGCAGCAAAAAGACATTAGTGTGTGAGCATCTATAGATCTAAAGAATCCCGTTTCAAAGTTGTGCAAAACGTAAACACCACAGGAATTACGCCTTGTGTTGCATACACTTTAAAACTCCAGTTATTCTCTCTGGAAAGTTTGGCCTTTTCATCATTTCAAAGGAACTCCGGTGGAGGCAACCGGACAGTTGAATGGGAGCCCTGGGGTGGGAGGGGCTGCTGAGCACCCCACCAAGTGCAGCCCACTGGCTGGGAAGGCTGAGGGCAGAGGGCAAGTGGAAGAAAGGCGAGTGATTTGCATTAAAACGGGAGTCTCCTTCCCAGGCCAGCGGCATTGGCCTCAATGGATGTTAAACAGAGGTCTGGTTACTTCAACAAAAACAAGGCTTTTCTTCTAATAACCTTAGATATAGCGATGCAATGCGTAAAGGTGAGCCAAGCCACATTGGCATGGGGGCAAGTGCCTTGTACCTGTGCGTGCGCACCTGAGAGAGACAACGGAGGGATAAAGTTCCTTTTAAAATCTCAGGTTCCTCGGAAGTTAAGTCAGCCTCGTGAATGCAAGTGAACGTGTATTTGTGTGCTTTATTGTTTAAAGGTTGGGAGCTGGGCTGGAAACACATTCATTACTCCCTGTCATAGAGCAGTTGATGCATTCTAGGCACATACAATTAGGCTATAATTCTGTACAACGACAGACTAAACATACAAGTCTAGACAGAGAAAGGAGACGACCGAAAATATCTTAGACCTTAGCTAAAGGCGTTTTTGCATCTTCTTATCATTCTACTGGCAAATATTATAAAACCTTGCCTCATTAATGTCAAAGGGAGCAGAGGATTCGCATGACTTAAATTCAAGGGTCTTGATTTTAATTCTCCATTAAAGGCCAATCTCCAGGCCAGATATTTTTAGCAGTCACTCAGCACAAATCTGACACGCTCAGCTGTGGTTTGTTTATCTTCAAGAGAAAAGGCCTGGGTTCTTAAACAGAACCCATATACAAGCTACAAAATCAATCACATTACATTGAGGGTTTATGTGAATGCGATGTAGGAGTTAGAAAACTAGTGACAAAATGTAAATATGCCAAGGTCTTACTATTGATTCAGCTGACTAAGAAAATAAGCCACAAGAAACCTCCATGTCTGAAAACTGGCAAAGTCTATAGTCACCTGCTGATTGGAGAGAGCAGAAGGGAGAATCGTGTGGTAGAACGGGAGAGGAAGAAGTTGCCCCTTGAAGGGGAGCAGAACATGTAACCTCAAAATATGCCACTTTGGCATGTGGATTTTTTCGAGCTGAAGGCAAGACCCAGCAGTCTGTAGAAAAACTTTTCCATCTCCCTTAACTACCTAGAAGAATTTAATTAGGGGGCCTGACTCATGGAAAGAGTTATTAACAGAGATAACTTCTGCATGAATGACCTACCTGTATGGCCAGGCAAACATCTAATCACCAAACGTCTGCTCTTCTTATTGTCCTGTAAATGCTCCTCCTCCCCCTTGAAGCTCCAGGTCTTTATTATAGTCCTTAGCTCAGGGTGGCAAAAAGCCCTCCACTGCCCAACCTGCCCTTCCTTGGGTCTCATTGTCTTTGTGAGGTTAAATGTTTTTCTCCTGTGAATCTGTCTTAAATCAATTTAATTACTAGACCAGCTAACAGAACCTAGAAAGGTAAAAAATATTTTCCTCCCCTACAGATGAAAAGATTATCACAATGAGAAAGCAGACTAGCACCCCCACCACACCAGCACCCTCCCATGGGCACTAACACGACCATTCTGCAAATGGTCTTCAACCCTGCCCCAGGTTCTGCTAGGCCGGCACCTTAATGTACCGCCTGCTTTCTGCTCGCACACCCAAACGGCCTTCCTGAACTCACTCATGGAACGTTGCTGCCCCCACACGTGATCAGCAGCCATGTTCCTTCTGATAATGCCAAAGGCAGTTGTTTCTCTGAGAAACATCTTTCATACAAACTGTAATCGCATTACAAAAAGGAAGTAAGCCAATATCTAAAGCCAGTATTTCCCATAGATAATAACAATCAAGTCAAATAGGTTTTCAACAAGGGAGACAATTTGAACACTACCTTATGCTTATTATTTTACCAAGTGACAAGTACTGCTTCAAGAGCTTTACATGCATTCATTCATTTGATCCTCATGAAAATTCTATGAGGTAGAAGTGATTGTCCCTGTTTTATAAACTGAGACATAAAAATGTTAAGTGACTTGTCCAAGATCCTATAGCAAACAACCATCAGAGCTAGGATCCAGAATCCACACTTTTTAAAAAAGATTTTATTTATTTATTTTTAGAGAAAGGAGAAGGGAGAGAGAGAGAAAAGCACTGATGTGAGAAACATTGATCAGTTGCCTCTCATATGCACCCCAACCAGGGACTGAACCCATAACCCAGGAACGTGCCCTGACCAGGAATCGAACTGGCGACATTTTGCTTTATGGGATGATGCCAACCAACTGAGCCACACTGGTCAGGGCCAGAATCCATATTCTTGATCATTATGCTATGTTGCTGGTGAGGATTTGGGTCCCCAAAACCTTTAAATTTTTTTAGTAGGCAGAAGTGACACAATGATGGGAAAAAAAGAAAATTAAAATTAACTTTCCTCCTGGTATTCCTTGTCCTGGGAATGGCTCATAGGTATTTATTTGTTGTTTTGAAATGACGCCTGTCTAACACCGACAATTGTGGAGCATCTTCTAGAACACAGCCTCCTTTCACTACCTGTAGACAGGCCTAAAGTTCAATTAGGGAAAGGAGCAAATTGAATGGACAAAGAAGCACGGTCAGCCTATTTCTACGCTTGTGGTGAGGCTTACAAAAAATGATTTTCATCCAACGTGATTAAGATACAAAAAAACATGCTATACTACAGAAATTACTCAGGATAGTATTTGAATTCATAAATATCAGGGAACAGAAGGCTGTCACTCTGATTTGAAAAGGCACAACTCTTCAACATTCATTTGAGTGAACACCTGAAGAGGTTGGTTGCAGAACCTGACGTTTTCTCTCCAGATAACTGATCTGGCTGGAGCCCCCTTGAGGTGTGGCCAGAACTGCTGTACGTTGGGGCAAATGGGCAGGGCCCTGCTCTGGGCACACAGCAGCTGTCTGCGGAAGGATCTTCAGGGAAGGCAACGCCGCAACAGCTTTCAGAGTGAGACGGCCCTCTGGTGACTGACCAGGCCAAGAATCATAGCACGCCAGCATGGGTCAGGGCTCAGTGAACCCAGGGCTCACCTTCTGCAGACCTGGGGCACCCACAACCTCACTATTCACACAAGATGACCCCCACCTTCCACGGAGAAAGCATCAGAGACCAGGTTCCTGCTTAAAGGACATTTGTTCAAGATGACTAACCCTTTTAGGGTGGGCTTGAGTGAGACCTGCAATCCTGGGGGAAAAGGCACACTGAACCTCAGAACCATGTTTAAAAACTAGTACCAAGGAACAAATCTGGTTGTGCTCTGCCTGAGCTGTTAGCTGACTTTGAGGTTATCACTGGTCTCTTGTAAGAAATCTCTAGACACAGCACCCAGTGGAGCACTGAGATCACTAGACAGGTGACCTGCCCTTATTGTAGGTGACATCAGGAAAAAGAGGGAGAATGGTACACTGGGCTAAAGTGGTGGTTGGGGAGGGGAAACTTGACCTTCCTAGTCCACTAGAATAATGTAAGTCTTTGGTTCACAAGCAGTTCACGCGTTAGCCATCCTGTAGTCTTTCATTTTGCAATACACAGCTGTCATTCTATACAGTCAACCCAAGAGTGAATGAACACCATGGGAATCATAGGCTTTGCCACCTGCCCCCCAAAAAGTGGTCTTACAGACTGTCATAATAAGAAAGCCAGAACAACCTACAGAGAAAGGATAAAAGCTTGAACTTACATTTCAAAACATACTTGTTGGAAAAGGGTACGTCCCTTATTTTCCTTTTTTGTAGGATGGTTTTAAAAGTTATGGAGATGTACATGACATAAAAATACAACAGAGCAACAAGGAGAGAAACAACCACATACTATACCTTTACTTCAGCAAAGCATGTGCGGGCTGACCGTCTCACCATCATTCCCTCTGCTTCTCAACACAAAGGGCTCCTTTTGCATATGGCTCTGCAGCAGGTTTGACTTTTAATAAGCCAGCTCTTGCTATGTTTTTTCTTAGCCCACACACTCGATTCCACGCTTGAAGGCTACAATTCATTTACTAACTCGAATATATGGGATTTTACTCTAATATCAAATCAAAGAGAACGGGGACAGCCTTGCGGGCATATTGCTGCAGCCAAGTGTGATTCCTGAAGGTACTGACATTCTGTGTGTAAGTGGCTTCCAATCTTGGTGTGGACAAGGCCATTGAGTATGATGTGGTCAGTCAGAGAAGGCCATACCTCATTCCTGATTTTATATCAACGCCCATACAATTGGCAATCATACAACAAAATCATTAGGCGGAAAAGAGTATTCTCTGCTCTATTTTACATAAAGTTTAAGTGATATCCAAGAAATAAAATGTAATACAGTATCTGTGATGGATCAGTGGCAGAGCTTTGGAGAAAAACATCCCAGGTTTGGAGTCTTTATGGGTTGGCAACTCTACTCATCAGCTTAAATGTGACCAGCTGGGATACTGTTTACAAGAGGAAGATCAGATGGGTGAGTCTGACAACATCCCCAGGCCTGAAGGCCAGGGTAAGGCAGAACAGTAAGAGGCTAGGAAAATTCCTTGGCAAGTAGAATGGGGAAACTGAGACAGGTAGCTGAACAGGTGGCCAAGCAATTTACAGCCAGCTAATAAATCGCAAGATCTCATCTTCCCTAATCAAGGACATTGGGAGCAAATGGTTTACACTTCTTAGACTGTGCCAGGACAGAACCGCCTGGGTCCAGGTCACTTTCCAGTGACAGCCTTTGAAGGTGAAACTGACCAGGGAATGACCCTGACCCCTCTATATGCTCATTTTGATGCATCAGCACATCAAAGGACACACCTGGAAAGCTGGTGAATATTCTATTGAGATCCTCCCCTGAGACCTCCCCTAAAATTCCCCACCTTTAGAAAACAGATAAAAACCTTTAAGACAAAGAATCCAGTGTGTGCTCTCCCTAGGGCATGCCCATGTCTTTCTCCCACTTCTTCCCACAGGCTTGTATCTTTGCCTTCTTTCTCCTAAGCTCTAAAGGTTCCCAGGAGACTTGAAACCAGGGGAGCAGCAGGCAGCAGCAGCTCATCCAGGGCTAACCCCCTGAACCTGTCTCCAGGAGCCTTCCTTTTGCCTCTGTTGCTTGTTTCCTGAGGCCGTGCAACCCAGCTGGCTCACTTCTTCTGCCTCTGTGATTTTCTTTCCTAAGGGCCAAGGCAGCTCCACCTAGGTTCACTCCTGTGGCCACAATCTTGCTTCTTCTATCTTAAGCCCTTCCTTTGTTTCACTGTCTCCACTTTTAATAAGCGTACTCTCAAAATCACCTAGACTTGTGTCGGGAAATCTCTCCTGCATGAAGAACCCACACATTCCAGACCTTACTGGGGCAGACCTGCCACGGCCTGGTCCCTTTCCAGTGACAAGGGTCCATCCCCCCATGACGTGTCTGGTTAGTGGGAGCATCTTCACATTAAGAACAAATTTTGGTGTTCTTACCTTTCATTTTTCTGTAGTATTCTTTTTCATCTCTGAAAGAAAGGCTATTTTAACAGCAGTTGGAATTTCAGACTTTTTTTTTAACCAACACTAAGAAAAGTGGGTGATATTCCAAGGATGAAGTGGTGATGCAGATTTCATTTGGAAATGCAAATGTTTCTTTCTTCTTGGGAAGGAGGGGCGTTGTGAGTTTCTGGAGGTATCTAATTTATATTCATAACTTCATTTGAGTAAAATTAACATTTAAATAGTTTGCAATCCCTTAAAGTCAGAGTACGTAGAGATAACAACAAAATTACCCCAGAACTTAAACACCTGTCACTAGGAATCCACAAAATATAAAACCCACACAGGGACAACTTAGAATTGACTTTCTTAAAATATGGCTTCTGGCTAACCTTGTCAATACTAACAAATACAAAGAATCCCTCAGCAATAAGAAAGTCTTTTTGATGCTCCAGGCACAGCTTTCCAGCCAATGGTCTATTCCCCCATCCTGTCAAATTCTGAGTTAACTAAGACTGAACCCAAGCCTCACCTGGGACCTCAGGAGAGAATCTTGCAGAGTGTCGGGATACAAAAAGCTTCAGTTCTTGGTCTAAGTTGCATTCAATCAGGTTTGTGTCCCATGATCGGATTCCTAAGGAGGGAAAGGAAGACGGTTGACAGACTTCCAGTTAGTCATTTCAGAGTGGTTTGGAAAACATCAGTGACATTTCTCAGGCTTTAAGGGAGGGTGTGGAAACTCCTTGTCTGAAGAGCTCAGTGGTGAGCAGGGATGCCCACAGGATGGGAGGCCTGGGGGTGTCTCTCCACCAGGCCACAAGGGAGGCATAATGGGCAACGTAGACTGAACTTCTGCCCCTCATAAAGTGTAAATGCAGCTTTTCTGGGAGAGTCAAAGAAAACAGTTATTAGGAAAATGACAGGCTTTACTCCAGGGAGGGAACAGAAAGGACAGAAAGGTGGTGACCTCTAAAGCTGTCCAGAGGCCGCCAGACAATCTGGCTTGTCCATGGTCCACTTGTAAGTAGCAAGAATATGTGGAATGAGGGTGGGAAGCCCAGGCCTTTGTCTTTAGTAGTGTGCCTACACATTTGGTGTGCACATAGCTTCTTTTCTTTACCCATCCCATTTTTTGACCTTGGTTTCTCAACCCCTGGATATCAATCCAAAACTGCTGTGATCTTTGATAAAAAGGCTGGATCTCAATCTTCAAGACTTGGCCTGTCAGTCCGCCCAGGCCTTTGTTTTACCTAACTAGCTTGGCAGGAAGCTCTTTCATTCACAATTGTTAGCTGTGAACTTTTTTATCCAGAGGCAAAGAAATATGGCAACTTTTTATATTTTGTGAACTTTCTACAGAGCTGCGAGCCATACACTGTTTATTCCCACAGAAGTTCAGGCTTCCACTCACTAGGCTGGAAGCTGGGGGGAGAGGAACACCAGGGTAAGGACTGCAATACCCTGCCTCCCTATCTCCCCCACTCTGCCCCTCTGCCCTCTGCTCTCCTGCCTTCCCAGAGGAGAGGGCTGCAGTGGAACCCCGAGGACTTTACAGAAGGGAGATCTGGGGAGCAAGCCAGGGAAACCGGGCAACCACAAAACTCTGGTGTGTGTGTGTTTTTTACGTATTTTTATGTTTTTCCAAATAGATGGCTATGGTAGAGTCAGTAGAGTGTCCATAGATGTCTCTTTGCATGGAGCATCCATAATGGCCAGGAACAAATCTCCAGAACAACAATTGTTTATCGCAAAGCTACTAACGTTAGGGGCTTGAACCTCTAGGTATAACTTAGCTGGTAAACTAGCATTTTTACTGGTCTTTAGTCACGAGCACAAACTTGGTAGTATGTATGACAGTGTGCTATTTTCACACATCTCTAAAGCCCATGTGCATATCTGCATTTACTTCCACTCATCTCTTGTTTATTCTTCCTATCTTGCAAAGAATTAAGGTAGATCAGATAGACAGATAGATAGATAGATAAAAATACACACGTTCCAAAAAGATTCTGGGAACTCAGTTGACTGTACATCAAAAACACCTTTTCAACTATGAAGGATGTTTTCCAAGAGATGTATAGCCACTAAATGGAGGTAGAAATTTCTCCCATAATCCATGGGAAGAATTCAGGTGTGAAAGAGTTAACATTCCTAAAGAGAGGCTAAATTATGAGGGAGAATTTTATGGGTCTCCCTGGAAACATTAACAGTCTCAGTTTGCATTTGTGCTAATGGAGTATTTAAATTTTAACAAGAAAGGCATGTTGAGATTTTGTGGATCTTTTTAGTGCAGAAATGATAAATGGGATCTTTTTGTTTCCCAGAAAGCTTGACAGGTTGAAAGGTCTGAATTCATTAGAATATTTTACTTCAACATGTGGGCACTATATTCTCATCTAGTGTGGAGAAATCGTGGCACTCCTGTCTGAACTGTGTAATTAGTGACTGTTGATTGGGTTCTCTGTGCTTCTGGTGTGAGCTCCACTTTGTCTTCTGGCTTGTCAAGCTGGGTCAATAAGTTAATAATGAGACGTGTGTATTTAAATTAAATTCATACAATTTTTCTGCCTTTGTTCTGAGTAATGTTCAAATTGCTACATCGTTTGAATCACTTTATCGAGGGTTACGAGTAGCCTTGCTCCCGCATTGTCGTTTGCCATTTTTTCCTTGGCTTCAATTAACCTGTCACGACACAGGCAGTGAATGCTTGCTCTATGTTTCATAAACTCCTGGCTGGGTGATATGTAATTTAGCAACGGAAAAAGTATGAAATAGTAGGAAAAAGACTGAGTCATTTTTAAATTACACTAGTAAACAGCTGATAAAAAATACTTCTCAGTTTTACACACCCAATGAAACTAAAAAATTAAGGTTCTCTTTTCAAGGAAACAATTTCTAGCCAAATTATTTCTTAACAATGCATAATCACTACTACCACTTATGAAATAAAGGTTATAATGGACTTACTGGTTATATTAGTTAGAAAGGAAATTTTTGGAACTGGGCCACTTTCTATACCAATTTTAGAAGTGAAATACTTTGTAATTATTTTGTGCCTTCTACTGGATAACAGTAGTAAAGGGAAATAGTACTTCTCAGTGAAGATTGATGCTGCATTTAGTAGGTTTGTGTATCTCCCCTTTAGGTCTAAGAGGAAGCCATTAGTGGGCACTCTTAGGACCAAAAAAGCCCTTCTTTGGCCCTTCCCACACTCTCCCCTCCCTGAATTCATGGCTAGAGAAGGCAGTAGGGTGTCAGCTTTCAGAAAACAGGCCATCCCGGTCTTTGATAGGTTGTAGAGAAGCCTGGGTAAATTCCTGGCCCTTTTTCTGACTTACCCCTGCCCTCCCTACGCCCCCCAATAAACAACAAGCTAAGCTCTTCCCTGAGGCTTTGCTTCTCCAGCACTCTATGAAGACTGTGTCCCTTACTAGCTTACCCAGGTGGGGGCAGAACAACCGCTCTACCAGTTGGAGGAGATAAACCTCTACTTCTTGAACTTCTGGGCCCAGAGGGCATCAGTCACTCCTGGAAAGCTGGTCTCTAGCCAGGCATCTTGAGAACTCACCCACCTAATCTGGGGCTGTCACCCAATCCTGGAAAGGAGTGCTGGTACTCTGTCAGCCAGCTCCCCAGCCAAGGAGACTGGGGATAACAAAAGGATCTCTCCCCTCAGGTCTCTGACCCCAGGGCAGTAGTGCACAAAGGGAAGGCTAGAGTGTACAGGAAGCTTTTGATGGAAAAAAGAAAGAAGGCTGTATGAGGGATGGCTGGGGGGTGGGGGTGGGGGTGGGGGGGCGTGTCACTACCTGAAAAGTCAAGACAAGCAATGAGAAGCCAGGAGCCTAGCTTTATACAGGTCAGATCTGGCTAAGTTTACCAATCATGCAAGCATTTTGCAGGATTAATAAATGACACCAACAATTTTTTTTAAATCACCTTCCATTGAAAGGCTAAGGTTATATTCCTAAAAGAGACAGTAGATAGAAGAATGCAGAACACATTGAACATGGATTTTCCATGTTGAAAGGGCACGTGGTTTCTATCTGATAGCTCTTTGGGCCTTTGACAAGTTGCTTTTCCTCTATGAGCCTCAGTTGCTCCCTCCGAGAAACTGGCTTTTGAACGTTTTTTACGACTACCTGGATGATTAACCTACACCCACGAGATCTGTTTGTGAAACAAGGTGGAAGTGACCTCAGGTCAGATTGTTGTCACCAACTGAAGAAAGAATTAAAACAAAAGAATTGCTAAATTCAAGCTTTTATTTCTCCGAGACAAGTTTCCATGTTTTTTCCTTGACCTAGCCTTCGATTGACTTTCTTCCATTTTTTTAAAGCCAACAACTTGATGTTCATAATGTGTATGTTATGTATAATGCTAACGATATCTTCCATACAGAGCTCATCATTTCAAAACATTGCTGATAAGTAATTTAGGTTTTGGATAGCATTTCACATTAGAAACAAACAAAAGGAAAGATTTATAATAATTTATTTATTGTAAAGCTTATTTTAAAAATAAGCATTTAGAAAAGATCAGCAATGAATCATCCATTTAATGACCTTAAATTTGGGAACTGGCTTATATTTCAGCATGGACCATAGAACCCTTAGATAATACCGATTAAGCAGTGCAAGCAGAAATCCATCTGCCTTTTGACTTTGTAAAGTATACAGATGACTATAAATTTAACACTCTCTAACATTTATTTTAACCACCACCATGTGTTGATTTTTTCCTATTGCAATAAAATGAAAACCAAAACCCAAACTTTCCTGGGTTCTTAATTCTTTTAGCCATCTTAGACTGAAAATATTCAATAAAGTCACATCAGAAAGTTACAATGTATTCAGCTAAACTTACATCTAGAAATCCAGGGCAGTAGCTGTTATACACATGTATCTTTCTATGAACAAATCTTGCTGATTCCCAATGTTACCTAGAGGAAAATTATACTCTTTAACAGTAATTGAAAGCCTTAAACGGACACTTAGTATCCCTTTAAAACAATAAAATGAAGCAATGAAATTCCTTTCACAAAGTTCTAGGACTCAGTTTGCAAGGCATGGATCCGTGTAGTCCATGCCCTAAAACAAACTGACAAGTGGGGGCTCTACTAAAAACGGGATGGCCGTGATGCCCACATTGGGGCTAATCAGGAAGGAGGCAAAGGAGGTTCCAAGGACCAGGAGTTGGTGGTAATGACAATGGTTTGGCATAAAGTCCTGCATAACTAAATAAACAAATCTAGCCCAGTCCCAGGAAAGACTCTTGTTTCAAACTTGAGAAGAAATGACCAAAGCCTACATTTCACTTTTTGAAGTTGAGAAAATGCACTCATTTTCTCTTGCCTAGTTTCAAGAAGCATTTCCAAAGCATCAATATTGGGATGTTTCAGGCTTGGTGATTTACTGCATTACCACCGTCTTCCTACAGATTGACTTTGTAGGCTTCCTAAATAATCGGAGGGCAAAAATCCAAGTCACCAGGGTCTCCAAACCACAGAGCATCAGTTGAGGTAGGAGGGCAGCTTAGGAAGCAAGAGTAACAGATGCAGAACTGCTTTCCTGGCCTGCAGCACACAATCTGAGCCCGAGCCCCTGGAGCATCTTCATCTTGCTTCACACAGCGCGGCCCACAGGTACCAGCAGCCACAGCGGAGGTACCAGAGTGACCTCTGGAGGAGGCCCTGCTGGGACCTGAAGGCAGAGGCAGCAGCAGCAGCTTGTCAGGCATGGGGAAACAGAGCCAGTCTGCCATGTTGCTAAGTCCCCCCACACAGTCTGAAAAGCTATGGGACCACTTAGCACTGGAAGACTCTGCAGCTTAAGCTGCATCCGAGACCCCAGGACTCTGGAGAGCAATCTCCAGAGGAAAAGCAGCATCTGTTCCAAAGTGTAAGGAAGCGGCTCTGTTCACTCACTTGGTTGATTCTTAATGGGATCAATACAGCCATTTCAGAGTTTCATGCAAAAACCTGATGCAAATTAGAGAATGAAAACCAGGAAGGCATGGTGATTAGAGAGGGAACATGAGGGGGCTTCTGGGATTCCAGGAGTCTCGGGGTCTTGATCTAGGGTACATGGGTGTGTTCATTTTGTGAAAATTTACTGAGTTGCTCATCTATGATTCTTGCCTTTTCCTCTCTATCTACTACTTCATTAAAATGTCTAAAATTTTAAAAAATGTCAGGAAGACAAATCTGAACTTTATCAGTAAGTGCTAGTAATGTAAAAAAGAGTAAGGACAGAGAGCACCTCACAGTAGTCCTTGAATGCATCTACTTTATCCTCAAACAGAAGCTTGGATGAGCCCCTGGAGGAATGGGGTACTGAAAGGATGATCAGCAGGGTAACAAAGCAGGAGGATAATGGCAGTGGGAAGGTGATTTCTGAACCACCTCCCGGCATGGGGCGCAGCCCCCAAGTAGATGACTGTTCAAAGACAAGCTCTGAACATCGCTGCTTGATCTCCCTCTGATATTAGCCTGCCCTAAGTAAGGACAGGGCCAAAACACCAGTGATGCTGCAGGGGCGGCATCTCTGTCACTTATAAGTGCCGTGACCTTGAGCTGGTCTCCTTATCCTTCCTGCCTCTCTAGGCCCTCATCTCTAAAATGGGGCTGAAGGCCTCTCTCATGGTACCACATCGTGGGCTTATAAAAAATTTTACAGACTGAAAAGCACCTCCTAGTGTACTATTATTCCCTGCCAACGGTGCTGAAAAAAAAATTAAAGCCGAAGTCATTGATTCATAGGGAGCCACACCTAAGTCAGTCCGGGCGAAATTTTCCAAGGAGAAAATGTGCACGTACAATAAATTAGAACAGATCGGGTTAAAGGCCTACAGTTTGAAAATAAGTGCTATTGAGATGCTCTAGTAAGGCATGTCACTATCGAAATCTTTTATTCTTTATTTTTCTCCTGAATAAAATAGTCTTCACACGGCCCACATTTTTTTTTTTTTTTAGCTTAAAGGGGAAAATCTGTGCTTTAAAGTTAAACAAAAGAAGAACCAGGTCTGCAACTCCAGTCCACACCCTGCAGCCTTTTGTTCTGGGCACAAGCTGCCGTTTCCAAACGCAGAGGCAAATGACTGACAAGCGTTTATTTTCTCGTCTAAAATAAGGTTTTCCTTTAGTCTTTTTTGGGGGGGCGGAGGGGGTGGGAAACGAAGGCTGCTCGAACGCCCTTTGTCCGCCTCGGGCCGCCGTAGAGACCGCACTGCGGACTGCACCACGCCCACCCGCGGGTGCCTCCCGGCAGAAATGCTTCAGCACCACCCCAAGAGAACCGCGGGCTGGGGCTGCGGGGGGACCTGGAGACCCCTGTCGGGGGCAAGGGGTGGTCTGGGACGTCGAGGGTGAAAGGAGAGGCAGAGACCAGGGGTGCCCAGATGGTGACTTCGAGCGCAACAAAGCTGGGCTGAGGAAGAGGTGGGGGCACGCAGCACCCCCAAGCCCTAGACCCAGGCCAGTTGAGCTCAATGGGGGCGCCGCAGTGCGGAGGCAGGTGGAAGCACTGCCGCAGCCCTGGTAGGGCTGAGGGGCGGGTCGGTCCTCGTACCCGAGGCTGCGCCGGTGGGACCCCCCCCCCCGGCCCCGCCCAGGGTCCCTGGCGAACCGCTATTCGGCCTCTGCAGAGCGCGCTCCCAGTGCGCGCACTGGCAGAGGCGCGGGCCCTGCCCACCGACCCCCTTATCTCCCCCGCCCCAACCCATCACGCCCGAAGCTGAGACTTTTAAAAGAAGAAGCCCCACCCCACAACTTGGGGTCCCATTGTCCTTTCTCAAAGCTGTAACCAAGGTCCCAGGGGCGGTAGTGAGGCGGGTACCGTCCGGGAACCAAGTGCAGGCGACTCTCCATCGGCGTCCCGGGGGAGGGGGGAGGAGAGTACGGGCGTGGCCCTAGGACTAGCCTAGTCATTCCCAGGAAAGAAAAGATCCGAAGGTTTAAGCCAGAAAAGGCATTTCTCGGGGGCTGAAATGGCTGAGGTGTGAGGAGGATTCCCACGCGAGCCTTGGCACAAGGTGCTTCGGCCTCGGGTCTGATGGGGAGGGGGGTATCCATTATTTGGGGGGGTGAGAAGGGGGCTGAAAGGAGTGGATGCATAAGCCCCCCCCCCCTTTTGCTTCCTGCGACTGCGGCTTTATTGTAGCTTCTCCTCCTCTGACACCTGCATTTCATTTAGCGGGAGAGATGGTGGCTAGCTCGGATCTGCAGAGCCAGCCTGGTGACAGACCCTTCAAGGTTAGGAGAGACTCTCCTAATGCGGATCTCAATCGAATTCGCATTATTATCTGAAATCAGCTCAGAAAACAAGCCACACTGTGTACGGGAGGTGGCAGGGGGGCAGGGGGGGGGGGGCGGCGAGCCTGAAGAGGAAGGTGGCTGTTGCGCCCTGGGTGCGGTCGCGTTTGTGCATCTGCCGGAGCACGTCCCCTGGGGGCGCAGGGCCTCTTACCGAGCTCGATGTTGCCTATGGCGCGTCGCAGGTGCTCCTCGGTCACTATCTCGCCAACGACCACCAGCAGGTAGAACTTGCTGTCCAGGAAGCGATGCGACAGGCTGGGCGAAGTTGATGCCGCTGGATTGGCGATGCTGCCGGACAGCTCAGGCTCCGCGGCTTCCACCACCACGGTCGCCATCCTGCCGGCTAGCTAAGCCTCAGCGAGGTGTCCCGCTCCAGCCGCTCCTCTCTTCTGCCGCAGGAGAAAGGATTATCTCCGAAGGTGCTGTCTCTGCTCCGCCCCCTGCGTCCCCCCTCCTCCCGGCGCTGCGCGCCACCTCCCACTCCGCCCTCTCCTTAGAGCGCACGGAGGAGAGGAGTGGGGAGTGAGAGCGGGCGGGGTGGTGCCGCGTTTATATGGAGACTAGGCAAGGAGCCTGGGAGGAGGAGGAAGAGGAGGAGGGAAGGACCACCCGACACATCCTCACTCGGTGGCTGCCTCCTCTCTTCCAGCTGTTGGCCCAGGGCTGATGTCATCTGCAGCAAATCATCTCACTCGGGCCCGGAAGCTGGAGGGACGAGGTGTGCGGACAATGGTCCGGGCAGGGCCGATAGGCAAAGGGTTGGGGAACCCTGAGGCCCGGGCTGCAGTTGTGAAAACAGTCCAGCCTACATCCTCACATACCCACTGACCGCTCCACCCCCCACCCCGCTTGTGCAGGAGGACGGGGTGGGTTTCCATTTGCAGAATGGGAATATTTACCTCATCAGAGGGACACGAGTCAGGCCTCTGCCTCGTGTCCTGTGATGAAGCCAGGTTCTGCGGAGCTATGCTAGCATACCCGGCATCAAGTTCAGGGCGCCCCGCGCAGGAAGACAGAACCTGTTTTTTTCTTTGGCCTTATGGAATTAGGAAGACATACAGTACTTACCAATATTAATCAACTTCATTTAAAGAACACATTTTAAAAATGCAAAACCTAAACCTATTGTTTAGGCTTTGGACCCTACTCCGCAAGGCCTGATGATGAAAAAGTACTGGCTTTGTGGTATTCATAGGAAATGAGAGGAATACAGATGCATTAGCCTACATACAGATTTATTTTCTTAATAATATGCTGAACAGATAGTATCAGACTTAGCAAAGAATAAAGAGAAGATGCTGTCTCTACCCAGTCAGATTACAGTGACTGTAATGTGCTTTTCAGTTCCTCAGGGAACACACAAGCAAAATTATTTCATGTGACAATGATGTCTTTTAAAATATATGAAGCATTGGGAATTTTTATTGCCTTTGTCTATGTTTAGAAGGACTCATAAAAGTGTTTAAGGCAGCCCATCTACAACCATTTCTGACAAACATACTGAGTATGGCTTCTGTCCCAGAAGAGGGATGGTGGTGGTAAGGAAGGAATAAAATGTGCAAATAGGGTACCATCAGAAAGGACTGGGGGATTGGAGGCTTAGGAAAGAGGAATGGAGGGAAATTAGAGCAGTTAACATAGTTTTAATACTAGAACGAATATTAGTAAAAAAATCACCTGGGTATGCTAAGAATTCCAAAATAGATTGTTGTCTTAACAACCCTGACTTATTGGTGATGTATTTTTTGCCCCTCACTCTTTCCTGAAACCCTGGCATGGGAGACATACAGGCAGCCAAAGACTGTGGCCCCATCCTGCATGCAGGTGAGTCTGGTCAGTAAAGATAACCATCTGGCCTGCAGCGCTTGGGGTCTGTCCCAGGCTCACTGGTGAGGCGCATTCACCAGTGAACGGTGACAAAGAGTTTCCAAGTGAAGTAACAGATTCTGTCTTGGTCAAGAGAAGGCATTTGGTTGCCGTTAGAGAGGTGAGGCCAGCACTGAAGTCCATGACTGGGGGAGAAGTTACCATGAGGAGCACTGCTTTCCGAAAGTCAGCCATCGGAGCCCAATGTCACCTACTGATTATCTTCCATTTCTCTGGATCACCATCACTTTTATTTATTTTTAATTAAATTTTTATTTATGTTTAGAGAGAAGAAAGGGAGAGAGGGAGAGAAACATCAATCAGTTTCCTCCCCTAGTTGCCTCTGGCACACCCCCAACCAGCGGACCAGGCCTGCAACCCAGGCATGTGCCCTGACCTGGAATTGAGCCAGAAACCTTTTGCTTTGCGGAAGGATGCTCAACCCAGTCAGGGCACCATCACTTTTATTTATGTAATAGTTTCCTTTAGCTCTCTTTCTTTTACTTAATTTTATTTTCAAGTGAAATTCTTTGTTGCTGTATAAGTGGAAACACCAATATCACTTGTAAATAGAAAGTCTCCTTAAGATCAAGCATATCCTGCTGTACACGACTGTTACTTGCTCAGGACTCCGACCCCAGGTGTACTCTCTGGATTAAAAATGGAGATTGGCAATGGTTAGAGAGGCATTAAGGACATGCTAGCACCTAACTGATTTGTTCTGCATGCCCTAAGAGGAGGTTGAATGAAAATAACAACAGAGCTCTTACAGGGTGAGGAAGTGCAGTTAAATGCCACGACCACGAACCACCTGCGTCATCGTGCACATGCAGAAAAACAGAGACGGTATGGGAGAGCGCGAACTAGGGCCGCTGACTGCTGTTGCACAGCCTTGTAGCTCTGGGCAAGTGACTTACCCTCTTTGACCTTCAGCCTCTTTGTCTATGTGCTGGGAAGAACAATAACTTCATAGCTGTCTAAGAGAGGAGTAGATGATATACGTGTTCTGCCGTGTATAACGCACACCCACATATTTGGCCCAAACTTTCAGGAAAAAAATCTTTTGTTTTGATTATTTATTTATTTATTTATTTATTTATTTATATTTAGATACTTGTTTTTCAGATTACAAAGGAATTTTCAAGTCCACTGCAGATGGTTTTGCACTTTGTGTAACACGGGCTTTGAAGTGATCAAAAACAAGCAAAGCTGGTTTTTTAAGTACCTAGTCCTACTCATGTAATGTGCATCCTTATTTTTCCCTCAAAAATTTGAGCCAAAGAGTGCACATCATACATGGCAAAATATGGTCATGAATATAAGTACCTAGTACAGTGAGAGGAATAGAGTAAGCACTCAAAGCACGGCTGATAAGCAGACATATTTGTCCCAGTTTCTTGGCCGACGGATTAAAAGCATTGTTACAACAGGTGCAGGTGACATCAAGTGGGGCTCAAATGCTAACACTTCCGAAACAAGAAGAGAATATTAAGTGATACTAAAAAGTAGAAAAGGAGTACTCCCATCCCCATCTGAGGAAGAAAAAGTACAGTTCACGGAGCAGGAAGGGGGATACTAACATACAGAGGTGAGCAAAAGTAGTTTTACAGTTGTTCACATGAAAAGTAATGCAGCAATTAGTAAATAACACAACAAGAATGAGCTCTGTGTGTCGCACACTCACGACCATATGCTTACTTTAGCCCACCCCTGCATGCCTTGGCTTCCTCATTGGTATAGGGGAGATGAGCACCCAGCTCACTGACAGGTGGAGACTGTGAGTATGTGAAGTGCTTAGAACAGCACCTTGTGTGTAAAGATCACTCACTGGAAGTCAGCTGTTCTTGTTGCTGTTAATTATTATTTAACATCCTACTATGGAAAGTTTCAAACACGTATAAAAGTAGAGAATTGTGTAATTCTCTCTACTTTAACCCATGCACCCATTATCCACAATCAAGTGATTTTCTACCGTTTGCCTGTTTAAATCAACATCCAAAGGGGGTCCATCTATTTCAACTGATTAATATGTCTTAAAAGCTCTTGTGATCTAGGGGTTCCCATCCGATCTTTTTTATTTTTTGCTTGCAACTTTTTGATGAATAGTAAAAACATTTGTTCCACAGAATTTCTCAAATTCTGAATTTTGCTCATTGCACCTTTGTTGTATTATTTAACATGTTCTTCCATCTTCTGAATTTTCTATGTAATGATAGTTGGATCTAAAGGCTTGTTCAGATACAGGTTTGACTTTTTTTTTGTTTTTGGTAAGTTAACTTCTTAGATGATATCATGGTCTTCCATCAGGAGGCACATGAAGACTCTGGCTGAACTCATTCTGAGATCTTAGCAGCCATTGATGATCATTACCTAGATTTATTATTTAATTAAGGGTTGGAAAGTAATAATTTTCTAATTTTATTATTCTTCCTTCATCTGACACCTGAACACGTCTGTTAGGAGAAATATCTCCCTGTCACTTGGTTAGCCTGAGGTACACTTTATGCAGGAAAGAAAGAGTAAATGCATGATTTTTTCTCTTTATTTACTAATTTTCAAAATAATAAATTAATTCCTTAATATCCTCCAAAGGTGATTACTAATATTGTATTAAAAACATAACAGGAAGTCATTTTCATGTTATTTTAATTCTTCTGTCTTTGGCCAGTGGTATCACAAGATGTCCCTGGCTCACCTTGTACATACCTGGCCTCAGAACCTGAAATTAGCCATTTCTCCAACCCTGGCTCCTTACGTGGGACATGGTGCTTAGAGACCATGATCTGGATATCAGAAGTGACCTGTTACTATCTGGTCATTGTTTCTAGGTATTTTCAGTGGACAGGAGCAGGAAATAATTTCTCTCTTCAAGATGAAACACACTATGAGTTCAATACTGCCAATTCAGGATGGGGACTGTAGGGATCTTGCTTAACCTTTAACCCTGCATCAGTATTTCCTTTGTCTTATGCCAAGAATTTCAGCTCTCCAAGACAACAAGGGTGACAGAATGGAAGAGCAGATAATTTCTCATTTTCTTTATCCAACAACATGTGCACAAGTTGTACTTACAGTAGTCTCAGGTAACAATGTAACATCTTTACCAATGACACAGTTACTAAAAGTAGTTTCTGATCCCTTCTGTTCTTCAAATGGATCTTACCAGAGAACAAAATTCCCAGTTGCCAAAGACACGACAATGATCACTTTTTAATTTTATCCCACAATTCATGCATAAACATCTCAGAATGACAATAAAAACGCTACTGGTAGCAATAGGGTTACTGAAAGCAGTTCAGAAACTTTTTTGTTGCAATTTTCTTTGTTATTAGATATATCCCAAGGGATGCAGTCTTAGAGTCACTTCAATTAACTCCTTTTTTATGATTATGCCACTAACTCAGCACCTACTTAGGTTTGTTTGTTTTGCTTCATTTTCGGTGTTTATGAATTGATTTTTACACTTAATTTTGCTTTGTAACTGTGTGAACTGTGTGGGTTCACAGTCAAATCCACAGAACAATTGTATTCAAGGCCTTCAGTCTCCATCCCTCTCTCTTCCACTCTGTTCCCTGACTGTGCCTATGAAAAACTCTTCCCGCCTTCCCTTGGCTTACTTAGCCTTCCATTTTTTAAATGTTTATCTTCTAGATAAACAGCGGCAAATATACACAATTTTTCTACTTTGCTTTTTTGAATTAACAAACATCCTGGAGATAACTTCATAATCACATGAAGTTAATATTCTCCATTCATATTATCTTTATTTATTGCCATTTACTTCATTAATCCGTTGTTGCCTGCAGTTATTGTTGAGTTATTTCTAGTTCAGTTTCAGTTATGAACTCGAAGTGGTTATAGCTATTATTTTTCCCTGTGCAGCAGCACGGGCCCTCCGGCTGGCATCAGCACGTCCATACCCCAGGCATGGTTCACACTGCGTGGAAAGTGATGTTTTCTGACCTGGTTACGTCACCTCACCCCTATTTGACCCCTTCAGAGGCTTCCCATTGCTCTTAGGATGAAGATTAAGCTCTTTTTTTTTTTTTAAAGATTTTATTTATTTATTTTTAGAGAGAAGGGAAGGGAGGGAGAAAGAGAGGAAGAGAAACATCAATGTGTGGTTGGTTGCCTCTTATGTGTCCTCTACTGGGGACTGGCCTGCAACCCAGGCATGTGCCCTAACTGGGAATCGAACCTGCGACCCTTTGCTTCACAGGCCTGCACTCAATCCACTGAGCCACACCAGCCAGGCGAAGATTAAGCTCTTTAGGGCAGGGATGTCAAACTCACTTTCACCGGGGGCTACATCAGCCTCACGGTTGCTTTCAAAGGGCGGGATGTAGTTTTAGGACTACTCCTTAACAGTTAAGCAAGAGCTTGGTGCTGCGCCAGGTAGAAACAAGGTGCTGGGCCGGATAAAACAAGGTAGAGGGCCGGATTCGGCCCTCGGGCCTTGAGTTTGCCGCTTGTGTTTTAAGGTAACCTGCAAGGTCCCACAAAGTCGGGCACCTGTTTGTCTCCCCAACTTTATCTAACCCTCCACTTGATCTTACTTTTCAGCGTCAGCCACACTGACCTTACATCAGGCCATGTTCCTCCCAGTGCAAGACCTCTTCCTGCTCTCATGCTTACTACTTACCTTCATCTGTTAATAACGTCTGCTTGTCTGTAGAGAGCATCAGGCCATTCTTTGTTAGGGGAAGCCCTCTCTGTCCTTCCTCACCAGGTCAGTTAACCTTTTCATATATTCGCTTTTAGCCCCATGCCCTAATTCTTATTTGTAGCACATTGGCATCGTTGCAATATTATATTTTATATGCAATTATTAAAATTTGTCTATCTTCCCTGGCCTCTGCTATGGAGGCCAGAACCACATCCATCCACCCACACTCATGCCCACCCACCAGCTCACCTGAGGATTCCCAGTGCCCAGCAGACAGCCTGTGCTCAGTAAAAGCATATGAATGACAACATGAATGTCATCTGTAAGCCAGGTTACTATGCCAGGTGCTTTACGTACATGGCTTCACTGAATTCCCTTAAACTTCCTAAAACGTGGGTATTGTTATCTTTTTGATGGCTTTAAGGTCTCTTACATTTTTCATCTTGGTACTTTGTATTCTCTGTCTTGTTATTCAATCTTGTTAGGGTTTTACCAATTTTAATAATGTTTGCCAAAAACTTCATTTGGCATTATAATAGTTTTCTATTCTACATGTATGTGTATATTTTTTATTGATTCTGTTCTTTTCTTATACTACTTCATTCCTCTGATTTTTTTACATTCAATATTATTTGGTATTAGTTTCAAGTGTATACCATAGTGGCAAACACAAGGCCCATGGGCCGAATCTGGCCTTCCACCTTGTTTTATCCGCCTGGCACCTTGTTTCTACCCGGCGGCAACGCTGAGCTCCTTGCCCCTAGTTAAGGAGCAGTTACATTTACACTGTCCTAAAATCACATTCGGCCCTTTGAAGGCAACTGTGAGGCTGATGTGGCCCCCGGTGAAAGTGACTTTGACACCCCTGGTCTAGAGTCTTAGAGAAGATTTTTAAAGTGTGATCTATATGCATTTCATGGTGGGCACAGTCATTCTCTGTGGGAATGAAATAGGTGGGTCTCACTCTCCATAGTCACTATTTAGGTTAGTGGTATCCTTCATAGCCAGAGAAAAATGCCTCATTCTTACTTTTGTTTATTCACTCTTTTCTTAAAGTTTATTTTATTGATTATGCTATTATGGTTGTCCCAGTTTTCCTCCTTGTATCCCCCTCTGCCTCACACCCCACCCACCAGCATTCTGCCTCCTTAGTTCATATCCACAGGTCGTACATATAAGTTCTTTGGCTTCTACATTTTCTATACTATTCTTAACCTCCCCCGTCTATCTTCTACTTACCATTTATGCTTCTTATTCCCTGTACCTTTTCCCCCTCTCTCCCCACCCCTCCATGTGATCTCCATTTCTGTGATTCTGTTCCTGTTCTAGTTGTTTGCTTAGTTTGTTTTTGTTTATTTTTTTAGATTCAGTTCTTGATAGCTGTGAGTTTGTTGTCATTTTACTGTTAAAAATATGGAACGCTTAATGAATTTGCATATCATCCTTGCTCAGGGGCCATGCGAATGCTCTGTATCGTTCCAATTTTTAGTATATGTGCTGCCGAAGCAAACACCATTCAATCATTCCTGATTCAGAAAGTGCCTCTACTTTTCTTTCAGTGGAACACTGGAGAAAATATCACATGAGGCGGCCAATTGACTGAGGTCAAATTTCTTCTAGATGTGTAAACTGGGCCCTCCCATCACCGCCTTCCAACAGCAACCAAACAAACCAAACCCTGTAAACGTGTAGAGCAGAAAACCAAAGTTTCTCCTTCCCCTCCCCTAATTCTACTGTTTCTAGAGGTAACTACTGTTACATACACATCTATACCCTGCATTTATACATACAGCTATTTCCCTAGACACAGAGTATTTTACGTTCTATACTTCAATGGCGTTTTCCCTTTATCTTTTATGCAAATATGTAGAAATCTGCTGTAGTTTTTAGACTACTGCCCAATATGCCATGGAATGAATTTATCATAGTTCATGTACCTTTTTCCCGTTGGTCCCTTAAGAGGCCTTTTCTCCTCTATTATAAATAATGTGGTGATGATCATACTTGTAAACGCTAAGT